>VBSM01001979.1:2305342-2316760 GCA_008086735.1 Cheirogaleus medius
AGGCCCTGGGGCCTGGGAGCCACACCCTCACCCAGGGTGTCAGTTGGGGGTGGGGGCGCGAGGGCTGCCCTCTGCATTCTTCCACAGCGCCTCTCTGTTTTGAGCCAGTCTTCCATCCAAGGACAGAAAACTCTGGATGCTCTCAGAGCATCTAGTGCAGTTGCGGGGGTGGGGGGTGGGTGGATGTACCTATTGTTACTACTTAAAAATACCCCAACTTGGCTTTTTGGTGCCTGGATCTGATTTTGAATCCTGGATTAGTCACCTTTTCCCCTTCTTTCCTTTGGCGCTGCATGTGCCTGGCCTAGAGAGTCCGCCTTCTGCCACCCGTGGCCATGCTCAGTCGTTACCGGCTTAAGAAAAGAAGCTCTTCCCTCCTTTGGGTGCTTTCCACTGATCTCTAACCACGCAGGACCAAGAGTCGTAAGAGGTGAGGGTCCCAAGAAGGCTTGGGCGTGCGGGATCCCAGGGCCTGCGTCCCAACACGGAGCTCAGCGGGCTCGCTCTCCCAGCTGCCAGAAAACAAACGCTCTGCGGAAACACACATTTGGTGACACACAACAGTTCAAGTTCGGAAGACAATTCTCTTGGCTTACGGCTGAAAACCGCATTTTCCCAAACCAAATTACAACGAAGGTGAACCAGAGAAATCCTACTTTTATTGAAAACTTGACTTTAGGGTATACTTTTGGAGTTATAGGATGTTTGAAAAATTTCTAATTACAGAAAACAGCACAGGCACAGACAGAGAAAAATTTGTGAAAACCTGGACTGACTAGAGAAATCAAGCAATCACATTACAGCCCCAAAGCTGGAAATGACTCAAGGCCAGTACGTATCTTGGTGTATTTTGTTTTCTGTGGAGGTTTTGGAGCTAATTAATTTTCAGTTGGTTCATTTCCTCTCTGCCCGGTTCCCGGAGTGACTCCTCTAAAGCAAGCCGTCACGGCCCACGTGGACCGAGACTGCCAGGTGGTGACGTATGAAGATGCGTGATGGGAAAACAGAAAGATTTCTCACAGAGCTCAGAGAAAGATCTGGATTCTGAAGTCCTCTCTTGCACATGCTGGGAGGCACTCCGGGACAGGGCAGAGGAGGACGCTGGGGTTACTCATCTGTCTCCCTGTCTGCTCTGCGATCATGAGAAATGTTCTGAGGCCGGTGCCGGCCGGGGGGAAGGCTGGATGGCAAAGCAGCAAGATAATTAGACACAATCGAATTAACTAAAGAATAAGTGTCAGCCTTGGTTGCGATCGTCCTTATTTCATTATCCTCAACCCTGTAATGCCTTTTTTTTTTGTTGTTTGTTTCATTAAATCATTTTTAAGCAGCACCAAAACCACCAAGAAGACAGTTTAAAAAAGTGAAAATAAGTGAAGAGAATGTATACATCATTAGCTCCATCTGGATAATATTTAATTGGATATTTAATTCCACCGCTCTAGTGGGATTGTTACCTTACCTATGATTCACACCCAGCAATTACTGTGTCTAGGAGTGTGTGTGTGCACGCATGTGTGTGCACATGTGTTGTTTTGCTCTCTCTCTTGCAATTCTGTCTCTCTTTGGTGGGTGTGGACAACCTGGGCAGAAAATATTTTCTACCAGGGGTGAAAGTCCACATCTGAGGTCACTGCCCAGTGCATTAGCCTTTCTACCAGGAGCAGGAAGCTGGCATGAGACAGAGACCAGAGACATCTAACTCCAGTGTGCAGACGAGGGCTGAGGGGTGAGCAGGGACTGAAGCCCCACCCTCTTCTGCTGGCCACGCTGTGGGCCCTGGCACCCTGCCTCTACCCTAGGGCAAGGGCAGCTGTGTTCTAATTGGCACAAGCCAAAGGTGTTGTCTGCTCACTGACCTCTGCATCTGGGAGCTGCGTCCACCCAAAGGGTGTTTACTAGCTCCTGCAAAGGTGCTGTAAGGGCTGATGGTGGCCGTGGGGGAAGCAATACGTTTCATTAGGTGAGCCTTTACTGAGTGCTTTCTTGAGGTCCCCGGTGGGCACACAGGAGGGTTTTCAGAGATTTTCAGGCTAAGTGGAATTTTTTCCTTTCCTTCCTCCCTCCCTTCCTTCCCTCCTTCCCTCTCTCCCTCTCTTTCTCTTTCTGTTCTTTCTTTCTTCCAATTCAGTTCTGCACATTGAACACATGTCAAAGTCCTCTCTGTACTAGGTAGTGTGCTGGTTGTTGGGAAATACAAAATCAAATGAAAGTAGGTCCAGCCCTTTGGGTTCTGAAAGGCAACGTGATAAAGAATAAAGGCATCCATCAAAAATGGAGCTCTGTTCAGGAGTAGGCTCAGTAGACCCGACCAACCCACATTCTTCTATAGTATTTGGTGAACAGCCAGCTTTGAGGAATACAGAAATGGTCCCACTAGATCTTCCTTGGAGTGTGCATTTGCCCTAACATGGTATTACTTGGGGGGTGATCTCTGCCTCCCCTACAGGTATTAGAGCTCCTTTGGCCTTATACATCTATAGTGATTTTAATTTTTCAATACTCGTACTTTTGTGTGTTGTTTGGTAGGATGATAGTCTCCCTTTGACACAGGATTGCCAGATTTAGCAAACAAATAAACAAACAAACAAATAAACCCTAGGATGCTTGGTTAAATTTGAATGTCGGATAAGTAATGAATACTTTTTTTAGGATAAGTGGGCCCCATGAAGTGTTTGGGACATACTCATACTACAGTTTTTGAGTTGTTAATCTGATGTTCAAATTTAACTGAGTACCCTGAACAGTCATCTCCCCCCCCCCTTATCTGCGACTTTGCCTTCTGTGGTTTCAGTTATCTGTGGTTATCTAAGGCCTGAAAATATTAAATGGAAAATTCCAGAAATAAACAGTTCATAAGTTCTAAATCGCACACTGTTCTGAGCAGCATGAGGAAATCTCACACCATCCTGTTCTATCCCACCCTGGGCATGAATCATCCCTTTATGCAGTGTATCCATGGAGTATATACGTTAGTCACTTAGTAGCTGTCTTGATTATCGGACTGAAAAAACAGTGTGTGTTTATATATGTGTGTGTGTGCGTGCGTGTGTGTGTGTGTGTATGGTTCAATGGTTTCCTTGGTTTCAAGCATCCACTGGGGGCCTTGGAACATATCCCCTGCAGATAAGAAGGGAATACCCCTATATTATCTGGTAACTCTTCTCTAAGAAGACTCAGTAGACATTAATTACAACCAAGCATAGATTAAGAGATATTTAGGTTTTATGCCTCAATCTTTTAACTTTTAAGAGAGAGGCTGAAATACATAATATGTAAGGTCTTTAATTTAAAAAAGAGTGCCTTTTTTTGTGTCATCTACGATTTCTGTCCTCCGTGTTTCTTAGTTCTCCTTGTAGAGATCTCTCACCCCCTCAGTTAAGTGTATTCCTAAGTATTTTATTTTCTTTGTAGCTGTTGTGAATGGTATTGAGTCTTTGATTTGACTCTCAGTCTGACTGTTATTGGTATATAGAAATGCAACTGATTCATGTACACTGATTTTGTAATCTGAGACTTTGCTAAATTTATTTATCAGTTCCAGGAGTCTCTTGCTGGAGTCTTTGGAATTTTCTATATACAAGATCATATTGTCAGCAAACAATGATAGTTTGACTTCCTCTTTTCTGATTTGGATACCATTTATTTCTTTCTCTTGTCTGATTGCTCTGGCTAGGACTTCTAATACTATGTTGAATAGAAGTGGTGACAGTGGGCACCATTGTCTTGTTCCAGATCTTAGGGGAATGCTTTCAGCTTTTACCTATTCAGCATAATGTTGGCTGTGGGTTTGTCATTTATGGCTTTTAAAATTTTGAGATATATTCCTTCTATGCCTAGTTTTTTGAGGATTTTTATCATGAAAGAGTGCTGAAATTTGTCAAATGCTTTTTCTGTATCTATTGAGATGATCATATAATCTTTGTTTTTGCTTCTATTTATGTGGTGAATCACATGTATTGATTTACATATATTGAACCATCTTTGCAATCCTGGGATGAAGCCCACTTGGTCATGTTGGAAAGCATATCATGCTCATGGTTGGGTAGAATCAACATTGTTAAAATGTCCATATTGCCCAAAGTGATTTACAGATTCAATGCAATGCCCATCAAAATATCAACATCATATTTCAGAGGTTTAGAAAAAATAATTCTATGCTTCATTTGGAAACAGAAAAGAGTCCTAATAGCCAAAGCAACCTTGAGCAAAAAGAACAAATCTGGAGGTATCGCATTACTAGGCTTTAAACAATACCACAAGGATATAACCAAACCAGCATGGTATCGGTACAAAAATAGAGACATAGACCAATGGAACAGAACAGAGAAACAAGATATAAAACCATCTACCTACAGCCAACTGATCTTCAACAAAGCAGACAACAACATACCCTGCATAAAAGAAGCCCTATTCAATAAATGGTGCTGGGAAAACTGGATAGCCCCATGCAGAATGAAACAGGACCCCTATTTCTCACCAATACCAAAAATTAATACAAGTTGGACAAAAGAGTTAAATGTAAGACATGAAAACATAAAAATTCTAGAATAAAATGTAGGAAAAACTCTTCTAGATATCAGCCCAGGCAAAAAACTAATCACTAAGACCCCCAAAGGCAATTACAGCTACAACAAAAATAAATAAATGGGACTTGAATTTTAAAGCTTCTGCACATCAAAGGAACTAATCAACAGAGCAAATAGACAACCTACAGAATGGGAGAAAATATTTGCAAACTATACATCCAATAATGGGCTAATATCCAGAATCTGCAAAGAACTCAAACAAATCAGCAAGAAAAGAATAAACAACCCTATTAAAAAGTTGGCAAAAGACATGAACAGAAGCTTTTCAAAAGAAGATAGACAAATTGCCAACAAACATATGAAAATGCTCAACATCACTAATCATCAGGGAAATGCAAATTAAAATCACAGTGAGATATCACTTTACCCTTGTCAGAATGGCTTTTATTTAAAAAATCCAAAAACAGGAGACGGTGGCATGGATGCAGAGAGAAAGGAATGCTTATACACTGTTGTGGGACTGCAAACTAATGCAACCTCTATGGAAAACAGTGTGGAAACTTCTCAAAGAACTAAAAGCAGACTTACCATTCAATGCAGCAATCCCACCACTGGATATTTACCCAGAGAAAAAGAGGTCATTTTACCAAAAAGATGCCTGCACTTGAATGTTTATTGCAGCACGATTCACAATTGCAAAGATGTGGAATGAACCCAAGTGCCCATCAGTTCATGACTGGAATTGACAAAATGTGGTATATATATACATGCAGTACTACTCAGCCATAAAAGGAATGAATTAATGTCTTTTGCAGCAATTTAGATGGAACTAGAGATTACTATCCTAAGTGAGGTACATCAAGAATGAAAACACAAATGCCACAAGTACTCTCTAATAATTTGGAACTAATTGATGGGCACATATGAACACAGAAACAAGTAAGAATCATCGGAAATCAGGAAGGGGGGCAGAGAAGGAGGGGAGGGTTAAAAATCCACCTAACAGATACAGTGAACAATATTCACGTGATGGGCCCACTTATTGCCCTGACTAAAGTATTATAAAGCTATCCATGTAACAAAAACATTTGTACCCCCTTAATATTTTGAAATAAAAAATTTGTATTGAAAAAACCTAAAACAGTAATGCAGCTGCAGAGTTTGCATGGTGTAGTGGAAAGGACACAAGGCTCTGCCATCAAACAGACACAGGTACCATTCCTGGCTCTAGCACACCTGCTATCTAATGTGGTGGTCCTTGCTACTGTCCGCCAAATATGTCTGGCTCTCTCTTGGCACTTGGTAAATCATGTTTATCTGCCAGTTAGGTTTGGCTACTAGACTTGCCATTCCCAGCGGGGTGTGAGTGCGGCTGTCATCAGTCACTCCCAGGTGGCTGCTGAAGTGCCAGAGCACCGCTGGTCATGCCCAGCCTCTGCCACAGTGACCCACAGTGCTCCTTATGTGGGCTCCCTCTTAGTTCTCTGGAAAAAGGTTGACATGACCCCAGCTCAGAGCAGAGCTCCAAGCCACTCACGGTGGCTGTGCATAGAGGGAGGGAAAATAAGTATGTGCTGTCATAAGTTACTAAGATTGGGGATTACTCTTATGCAGCACAATCGAGCTTATCCTGACTGATACACTGTGTGGTCACCTTGAACAAGCCTCTTACTTTCCATGGCACTTGACATTTATATCTGCAAAAAATAAGAATTATATAATCAATCTTTTTAAATATAATTTTTTTTTGTTTTGAAATAGTTGAAGACTCATAGGAAGTTGTAAAAATAGCACAGCATTCTGGTAGGGGCTGGGAATAAAGGGCATTTAACATAGTTTGTGGAAAATGGTGGTTTGGTTCACCTGAGACCTAACTTTTCCTGGTAATCAATGGATATTTCTGAAGTCAAAATGGTTGAAAGTGGATTCTTAAAAAGTTCACACAGTAGACTGGGGAGACAAGCACCTCCCGGCATGCCCAACCAGCCTGCCACGCCGCCGCAGCCATCCCGTGGTCCGACCTGTGAAGGGCAGCCCTGTTCAAGATGTGTCTGCTCTTGATTAACTGCAAGTTGACATTTAAGGTTTCTTCTTTCCTTAGGAACTGGGCCAAAGGGTTATGTAAGTTTTCTGTCTTAGACACATTCAAAAAACATGTTAAAACAATACAAAATGTCTGCAGAAACCACATGAGCGCTAAAAAAGCAGGCAAGAGCTCTTCCATTTATAACACATCCTCTATGGGCCAAGATCTTTGGCTGCATCCTAGGAGGAAGTTCTGTCTTGTTTCTGGAGCTTTCTGGTGGCACGTTGTTCTGTGCCATATTTTGACCAAATGGGATCTGCTGATTCTTCTCATTTTCATAGGGGCTGTTGAGATAGGGCTAGTCTAGCAGGGCCCAGTGAGCTCAGGAACAGAAGAGCATCTGAGAGTCATGAAATAATTCAGATTTTCATTGGTGCCATAGGGTCCCCCTTGTCCTCACATGTTTGTTAAGCATCTGTCCATCTCTGAGCCCTAGACTTTAACATGAAAGGTCGGATGCTTTCCTTTCCAAGTTCCCTTCAAAGTCAGGAACTCTGTGTTTGTGGATTCTCTGACATTTGGAAAATTCTCCCCAAACCGGGTGTCTAGCTCTGTGTAAAACCTTGTCAGCAATTGGCTGCCCGCTGATCAGAGCCTGAGCTCCCCCGGCCTCTGCTGCTCCAGAGGACCTGAGGGAAGGCGTTGGCTCCCTGGGACTCCGAGTATTTCATACATCTTGTCTCACCAGCATTTACATCATTTCAGTATTTAAGACTTTTGTTAGTTAAAGATAAGGCTAGAACTTGAACAAGTGAAAATAGAGTGAAACAGGGGAGGAAAATCCTTTTTACTAGGAGTTGCTTGTTTAAAGTGACAACTTAAGTCCCTTACAGATACTGGCTTATCTTTCGCTGAGTTTTGGTGCCTGCATTGGATGAATTGACCAGCTCCCAGCCTCGTTCTGTACTTAGGATCCCACGGCACGCAGACCATAGCCGGTTTCTTGGACTCATATTCATGTATTATATAATTTTTTTTCTGGATAGGCTGATTTAATGCCATGTCTCAATTCAGAACTTGGTCTCTGAAGCTGCCAACAGTTGTCTGTTCTGCTTTTGGATTCATTTCAAGTTGCTGAGAGCAGTGTTTTCTGAGGCTGCATGGGCTGAGGATCCCTCACAGGTAGTGGAGAGTGAGAACTGAGCCCGTGGGGAACAGAGACAGTTTATCTCTGAGAAACCAGCCTGTATTTAATGGGATCCAGTTTATATCTGATGAACTTGGGGGCATGAGAAAAGATGAGCCATGTGCTGTTAGGGTGTTCCTGAGAATCTCTGAACTGTACACTTAGATGTGCTTGTACATGCCCTCCCCCACCTCCTGAGAGGGCTTCCTGGCAGCCCTGCATTTCCTTCTTCTTGCTTCCCCTTCTCTTCTCACATCCACCAAGCACCTCCTATTCGCCAGGGTGGACAGTGGGGCTATAGACATCGATAAGGCGTGGTTCCTGCCCTCCCAAAACACATGCTGTAGTCAGAGCCAGATGGGGAATCAGTGCAGTAGGGCTGGGCTGGAGGTGTGCGCTGACTGCTCATGGTTTGTCTCGGAGGCATGGGATGAGAACAGAGACATTAAAAAGGGACCCAGCAAAACCACAGTGTGGTTTGTTTAGGGAAACAAGGCTGACCTGTGTTGGCTTATGGAAAAGTGGCAGCAGATGAACTGGGACAGATTAGGAGAGCCTTGGTCACGGTGGCCCTCAAATACTGAACTAAAGTGGATTGGGCTTTATCTGGCAGGCAAGAGGGGCAACTTTCTGGGTTTTTTCTTCTCATTTTGTTTTGTAAGTATGGGAGTGGCATGTTTTGAGTTGCATCTTAGGAAGAACGCCCTGGAGTGCTGGGCTGCTGAAGGCAGAGACTGGAAGTTGGGTGCCAGGCAAAGAGGTTTGTGTGGTATTGACCGAGGTGAGCAGGGAGCACCATGCTCCCCACAAGAGGAGGCTCTGTGTCTAATGCCGCCTTGACTAGCTTCTCAGATGAGATGTACTCTTTGTCCCCAGCATGGACATCTTTGGCAGCCATTCAAATCCGCTCCAGCCTATTCTATTTAGTGAGCTTCTTTAATGCACTTCAAACTCCCAGGGCTGCTTGTGCTCACATATATGTTATGTTCTATGAGAGGTAAATAAACTTTTATCTTGTTTAAGCCACTTTTATTCTGGGGTCTTGTTGGAGCAGGTGACCTCATATCCTAATTAAGCCCTCTGGTAGTTTGTGCTGCCCCAAACACTCACCCTTACCTTTCAGTTCTCTCTGAAGCATCAGTTGATCACCTTGGCCTCCTCAGTTTCTCCTGGGCATGCCCTTTCTCTTTTCTCTACCCATCCATAGTTGGTCAAGTTGGTCATAGGTGGTCAAGCTCAGAGGCCCAGCTCAGGCTACCTCTTTTTTTCAGGAGGAAGATTTCCATCAGTGTAATTTTGTCAGGTTACTTGACCTATCTGAGCCTGAGTTTCACCATCTGTGTAATGTGAACAACAATAATAGTAATGTTTTAGGCACTGGCTTAAAGGACTTGCATGTACTAAGACATTTAATCCCTATAGTAACTCTATGGGTTAGGTTTTATTATTCTCTCTCTTTTACATTTGAGTAAACTAAAGCACAGGGAGATTAAATAGGAAGAAAATAGCTATACTGAAGTGTGGAGATAAAAAAGAAGGTGAAAAATACAGAAAAAGTATGAGATATTTGTAAAATAGTCAAAATGCCTAATAATTGTGTAATCGAAGTCTGAAAGGGAGATGAGAAGGAGAAAGAGAGAGAATGGGGGAGAAGTAAAGTTTTGAAGTTATGACAGCTACAAACTTATTAAAAATAATGAAAGCTATCAAGCCACAGATTCAAGAATTACTATGAAACCCAAGAAGATGACACCGAGTCACATAACAGTAAAATTGCTGGAAAATGATTCCAAAGAGACAAATTTTAAAGAAGCTGGAAACCTAAGAAGCATTTCCTTTGAAGAAGCAACATCAAGCCGCAAAGCTGACTTATCAACAGAGATGATGGAGGCTGGAGAACGATGGAATGTTGTCTACAAAATATGGACAGAAAATAACCAAATTCTATACCAGAAAAATTATCCTTCAAAAGGAAAGTGAAATGAAGACATTTTAAAACAAATATAAACTGAGAAAAATTGTTAACTAGCAACCACACACTAAGGGAAATACTAAGGGACATTCTTTGAGCAGAGGGAAAATGATCCCAGATAGAAAAGCGCTGATGCAGGAAGGAATAAAAAGCAACATAGAAGGTAAAGATGTGATTAAATCAAAATAATTGTTGACTGTGGGGAACAGGAACAATAATAGGAATGTTCTGTGGAATTTAACATATATAGCAAATTAAGACCCATGAAAACAATAGCCAAAAAGCATCAGGAAAGTAAAAGAAGTCAAAGTGTTCTAAGGTCCTTGCATTGTCCAGGAAGTGGTAAAAATATTAATTTTTATTAGACCTTAATTTCAAGAGTAGCTGTTAAAAGAATAGTAAGAATGAACATGGTAATAAAAAAGGACATGAGATAATAAAAAAGCACAGAATTAATCCCCCCCCCACAAAAAAGAGAAAGGAAATAAGAGAAAAAGGAAATAAAACAGGTGTGAACAAATCTAAAACAGAAAGTTAGGTGGAAGGTTTCAATCTAGAGTCATGCTACTGGTGAGTGATGGGGCTGGGACTCGAACCCAACCAGTCTGCATACGCTCCCGATTCCCTGATGAACCTCCTCACAAAATGTGCATGACGCTCTACGATACCTCATCGTTATTTTCAGAATTAAATGTGGAGGTGAGCAGTCTTTGTCAATTGCGAAATGCCATATGCTTACTTATATTGTGCAAGTTTGTAAAATAATATATATTTGTGTCCCCTATAGCATCTGACATAGCTCTGAGCACATAATAGAAGAACTTCTGATGGATACGACACCATTTCTCTGTTTTTTTATTTTCCCCGAAGGCAAATCCACATCTTGCACTTTAAAAAAAAAAAATCTGACTTTTGCTTCTGACAATGAAGGAGTAATGTGTCTGAACTTTCTCCAGGACTGTTAACAAAAAGAAAATTGGATAAAGTACATAAAATAACTTTTTCAAACATTGGACATCAGTAAGGACAGGATTACGATCCCAGGGAGGAAGGAAATGAAAGGGACGAGCCTGATAAGCCCTGGCTTCCTTCCTGGAAGCAATTTTGGGCCGTGGCGTGCAGAGGGAAGGTGAACAGTAAACAGTACCTGGTGATCTTGCTAAATTGAAGAGATTAAGAATTGAGTTGAGAGAGGGAGATACAATTTATGGGGCTGAGTAGCAGAGAAGAGGGAGTTACACAGAGAAAGATCTCCAGAAATTGCATACAAATTTTTTGAGTCTTTGGCTAAATATAATGCTTTTCTGTACTTGCATAAGGTTAAGCTCCGTGGCACCAGCTAAGAACAATTTCTAGGGAAAGGGCAATTACCGAGGAGCTGTCAGCTGAACAATTTTCGGATCTCACGCAGGGTCAGCGATAATGTAAGACCCCATTAGTGAGAGAAGAGAGGCTTCGCTGGACACACAGGGCATTCAGTAAAGAACCAGAGGTTCTTGCTGTAGAGCTGGGGCTGCAGTAGTCCTTGAGGAAAGGCTATTCTGACCCTCCTTAAATAGCTTCAAAACAAGCCTCAAAGGGAACAAAGTGATTTGCAAGTCACTTAACTGCCTGCTACTCTTTGCAGCGGTCCCCAACGTTTTTGGCACCAGGGACCAGACTCATGAAAGACAATCTTTCCCATGGACTGGGGGCGGGGGCGGGG
>VBSM01001979.1:2316860-2334161 GCA_008086735.1 Cheirogaleus medius
AAAAAAAAAAAATCTACCGGGTAGAGTTACCCGTGGACCGGACGCCGTGGGAGAAAGCGCACAGCAGGGCAGTGCACTTGAATCCGTGGTGGCAGAAACCATCCCCAACGCGACATGGAGAGAAAAAAGACTGCAAGAAAAATGAAGAGAGTAGCAGTGACCTGTGGGGACTATCAGCTGGTCTAACAAGTGGATAATTAAAGTTGCAGAAGGAGAGGAGTCGGGAACAGAAACATATTTGAGGTAATGATGGTTAAAAATGATCTACTTTAATGAAAACTGTAAACACAGGGATCGAAGAATCTTTACAGAACTCAATCACACTCACACCCGCTCACGTGCTCCGGCACATCAGGCAGCCGGGCACGCTATAGTCAAATCGCTGAAAACCAGGGCAAGAAACTGTCTTAAAACCGGCCAGAGGCTAAAGCCACTCTACGTGTGAAGGAACAAGATAACAAGACTGTATACTTTTAACTCATTTTAGAGACAATGGGATGACATCTTTAAAGTGCTGAAAGAAAGAATGACACTGTCAACACAGAATTACATATTAAAATAACAATAATATCTACCCCAAAAGTTGAAATATGTGATTTTTCAGGTAAAAATACTTTTATGAATTTATTGTAAGCAGACTTGTTGTGTAAAGAGATGTTAAAATAATTTCTTCAAGCAGAAATGGATAATATGAGATAGAAACTTGGATCTCTACAAAGTAATGAAGAATGATGGAAATGGTAAATAAGTGAGAATATATCACGTTTTTGTTTTAAAGTTTATTTATAGATAACTATGTAAAACGAACAATGCATTGTGGAGTTTATTACATATGTAGCAGTAAAATATATGATAACAAATGCACAAAGGACAAGAAATAAAAATATACTACTATCAGACTCTTAGGTTACATGTCAAGTGGTACAATGTTATTTAAAGGTGACTCTGTGAAGTTAAATTGCCTATTGCCAATCATAGAGCCACCCCTCAAAAGAATAAAACAAAGAGGTATAGTTCACAGGTCAATGACACAAATAAAATGGAATATTGAAATACAGTTAATCAAAAGATAGCAGAAAAAGAACAAAAACCAAATGGGCTACATAGAAAATACACAGCAAGAAGGTAATGTCATTGATACGTACATTAAATAGAAGTGGTCCAAACACTCTAGTTAAAAGACAGATATTATCAGACTAATTTTTAAAAAGTTACCTATTTTTTATTTATAAGAAACTTACACTAGATATAAAGATGCAGAGTGTTAAAAAAAAAGGATGGAAAAATTATGTCATGCACATATGAATCATAATAAAGCTGGACTGTGTTCGTGTCATTCAAAGCAGACCGCAGAGAAGGAAGATTACCAGGCATATGGAAAGATATTTCGTAGTGATAATAGTGTCAATTAAGAATTCATAGCAATCCTAAATGTGTGCACGCTTAATAACAGGGCTTCAAAATAAATGAAGCAAAACTGGAAAGTATTAGAAAGAGAACTAGATTCACAATTATAGTTGGGAGATTTCAATATTTCTCTTTCAGGAACTGATAGAAAGGGTATGTAGAAAATTAACAGGGAGGACAGACAAAACTTAAACAACATTATAAATCAACTCGACCTAATTGCCATTTATGGAAAACTCTACCCCAAAACTGTTTGAGGTACACACAGAATATTCACCAAGGTAGACTGTATGCTGGGTCACAAAGCAAACATGATTAAATAAGAAAAGAAAGAAAACATGTGGAATATGTTTTCTGACCAAAATGAGATTAAATTGGAAATTAATAACAGAAATAGATTTGCAGAATCTCCAAATGCCAGAATTTTAAGCACAATCTACACTTCTAAGTAACCTATGGGACATAAAAGAAATCACAAGGCAATTCCAAAATATTTGAACTGAGTGGAAGTCTAAACACAATGTAGTATAGTGTATTATAATGTGTAACATGCAGCCAAAGTGCTGATTAGGGGGCAATTTATCCCTTTAAATGTTTATATTAGAAAAGAAGAAAGATCCTAAATCAATTACCACTTTAAGCTAGAGGAAAAATAGCAAACTGAAGACAAAGTAAGAAGGAAGAAAAAAAAATTGTAAAGGTAAAAGCAGAAATAAAGTAGCAATTAGAAAAAACAATAGAGAAAATCAATGTGACCAAAACCTGATTCTTTGAAAAGATCAATACAATTGATAAACTTTTAGCTACACCGATAAAGAAGAGAGAAGGCACAAATTACTAACACTAGGACTGAAATCCCTACCAATTCCACAGACAATAAAGAATAAGGCAATACAACAAACAGCTTCAGGACACAAATTCTACAGCTTAGATGAAACTCATGTATTTCTTGAAAGATACAAAGGACCAAAACTGGTGTAAAAAGAAATAAAGCAACTGAGTAGCTCAGTATCTGTTGCTGAAATTAAATTTGTAATAACATACTTTTCCACTAAAAATTGCAATTCAGATGGCCTTATGGGTGAACATTTAATTAATAATTAATACCAATCCTACATAATCCCTTTCAGAAAAATAGAGTAGGATGGAAAAACTTTCTAACTCATTTTATAAAGCTAGCATTAGCTCAGTACCAAACCCAGATGGCATCTTTATAGGAAAAGAAGACTTAAGACCAATATCCCTCATGAACTTAGAGGCAAAAATCCTTAATAAAATATTTTCAAATCAAATCTGGCAATATATTAAAAGGATAATGCACTATGATCAAGTGGGAATAGCCCAGAGATGTAAGGTTGGTTTAACATTGCAAAAAAGTTGATTAATTCACCACCATTCACAGAACAAAAGAAGAAAACTCCATATGATCATTTTGATAGTTTCAGAAAAAGTATTTGACAAAATACAATACCCATTCATGATAAAAACTCCTGGTAAACTAAAGTAGAAGAAAATTTCCTCAGTTTAATAAGGGACATCCCCGAGGAACCTATAGCCAATGTCACGCTTAATGGTAAAAGACTGAACGCTTTCCTCTTAAAATGAGGAACGCGGCAAAGCTGTCCATGCTAACCAATTTTATTCAATATTTTATTGGAAGTCATAGCCAGTTTAATAAGGGCAATAAAAAATGAAAGGCATACAGATAGAAAAAAATGAAATAAAATCATCTTTATTCAGAGATGACGGATCAAAGAAAATCCTAAGGAGTCTAATTTAAAAAGTTGCTATAACTAGTAGATGAGTTTAGCAGGATTTTAGGATACCTATAACATTTCTGTAAACTAACAACTATTTATAATAGCATAAGAAAAAATTGGAATAATTAGGGAAGATTCAACAAAATATGCAAGGACATTAAAAATAATATACTTTGTAGTGAAAGCAAAGACGTAAATAAATAAAGATATATACCGTGTTTGTGTGCTGGAAGACTCAGTAATGTTAAAATGTCCAGTATCATCAAATTAGTTTATAAATTCAGTGAAATTACAGTGAATCCCCCAATGTGCTTGTTTTGGGGTAAAAATTGATAAGCTGATTCTAAAACTTACATGGAGATACAAAGGACCTAAACTGGTCAAAGTTATTTTGAGTAAGAATAGCAATGTTGGATGACTTCAACTGCCTGATTTCAAGATTTCCTATAAAGCTACAGAAATCAGGATTGTGTAGTATTGGCACAAAGATAGACATATGTAGGAATGAAACAGAATAAAGCGCCCAGAAACAGACCAGGAATTTGTGGTAAATTCAGTTTTGATAAAAATAGAAAGATTCAATGGGGAGGTTCAAAGTTCAACAACTACTGCTGAGGCTAGAAAACGAATTAGAGAAAATATAAAACTTGATGTGTATGCCACATAAAGACAATTACCTTCGAGTGGACCATAGAGTGATATCTAAAATCTAGAAGAATAAAACACGTGGAAGAAAATATTGAAAAAAATCTTGTGACCTTGGAGTAGGCAAAGATTTCTTTGGTAAGATACAGACATACTAATAGTAAAAAGAAAATTAATTTGAAATTCATCAAAATCATAAGCTTGCTCTTCAAGTTTATGGTAGAACGCACCATTAAGAAAATGACAAGACAAGAGAAAGAATGGGAGAAAATACTCATCACATGTATCTTTAAAAATCTTTTGTCTAGAATGTATAAAGAACTTTTAAAACTCAGTACTGTGGAGCCAAAGATCCCATTAATATTGGAAAAAATTTTCTGGAGACTTAAAATGAGCTGACATCAAACTGTGCTCCACAAATATGTATAATTATTATGTGTCAATTATAAATAAAAAAGTAATTAAAATGCATGTTCCAAAACCAATTATACCTTTGATCCCCAAAGTGGTTAAAAATATTTCTTTTGATACTTCTGCTCCCACACAAGGTAGAGTCCCAGGGACTGGATTTATCCTCCTGCCTGAAACAACTAAAACATTTTTAGAAAAAAAAACAAGCAAAGAGATGAAACAACAGTTTCAAAGCCCTGGACATCAGGCAGCAAAGGCCATAGGTCCCCGAGAAATGGGAGGTGATCGAGTGAACCCTAGGGCCTCCCCACATTACTCACTGATTCCGCAGAGTTCTAGGCTGCGGCACAAGGAAGGGGAGCCCAGGTGGGGCCGGACTGCTTGCCAAGTTGAGGACAAGGAGGTGAGGGCCTGGGGACACCCAGGTGGCTGGACTTTGCAGGGCCAAACACTGGAGAGGTGGGAACTACACAGAATGAACTTCAGAGAATTACAGAAGTTTCTTCTTCAGGATTAAATAGAGCACTGATCAGCAAACACAGATGAGGAGATCACCTGAAGTAGGGAGGAAGTAATCCAAAGGACCTTGTACAGGCCAGGGATAATGCCTGTCTCCACCAGCCAGACTGGAAAACTCATAACTCATGGGCATTGGTAGGATTCTCAGGAAGGTCTTGCCTCAGGAGTGGGGAGTAATTAGATCTAGACTGAGCACTGTTCCAGACCCACCTAGTAAATCTTAAAAAACAAGACCTGAAAGGATCAACTGTTTCCAAGTAACTTAATGTCAACCTCAAGTTATGCCAAGAAAGCTCAAGAATATTTATAGAAACAAATAAAAATACCCCAGCACCCCACAAGGTCAAATTGTCTGGCCTTCAATCGCAGATTTCCAGAACACGCCAAGAAGCAGGAAAATATGACCCAACCTGAGAAGAATAATCAATCCATCAATAAAAATGGACCCAGAACTAGCACAGATGTTAGATTTGGCAGACAAGAACATTAACATGGTTATTATAACTGTATTTTACATGTTAAAAAAGCTATGTAGAGACATAGAATATATATAAGTGACCCAAATTAAATTTCTGGAGATGAAAACTACAATGTATGAGATGGAAAATACACTGGATTGGATTAACAGGAGATTAGACATCACAGAAGAAAAGATTAAGTAACTTAAAGACATAGCAATAGAAACTATCCAAAATGAAACACAAACACACAGAGAATAAAAAGAATAAAAATAAAAGCGCCCAACAGAACGTCTGTGATCTATGGGAAAACTTCCAGTGGCCTCATATAAAGACAACTGGAAGGCTTGAAAATGGGAGCAGAGGGGAACCAGGAAAGACATTTCATGAAATAATGGTCCCAGATTTTCCAATTTCTATGAAAACTGTCAACCTACGGTAGACCCAAGAAGCTCAATAAACCTCAAGGACAACAAGTGTGATAAAAACTACATCAAGATATATCATAATCAAGTTGACCAAAACCAATAAAAAGAAAGTATTATAAAGGGCCTGAGGAAAAAAGACGCGGCATGTATAGAGGAACAAAGATAAGGCTGACAGCGTATTTCTTATTGGAGACAAGGTAAGAAGACAGAGGGGAAACATCTTTAAAGAAAACGCTGAAAAGATTTAAAGCAAGCCAGTGGAGCAGCATCTGTAAAGAAAACGCGCTCGGCCTACTAGTCTATGCCCAGAGAAGATATTTAGCAAATGCGAAGGGGAAATAAAGTTGATTTCCGAGATACAAAATCTAAAAGAATTTGTCATCGGTGACTGGCACTACAGGAAATGTTAAAGGAAGTCCTTTAGGGAGAATGAAAGTGAAACCAGATGGAAATGTGGCTCAACTGAGAGGAATAGCGAACGGACGCCAGAAATAGCAACTACGTGGCTAAATATAGAAAATATCTTATTATTATTTCAACCTCATTAAAAGATAGCTGGCTCCTTCAACAAAAGTTGTAACAATGTATTTTGGGGTTTATGAGACATGTGTAAGCTAGATGTGTGAAACGGTAGCATAAGGGCTGGAAGTGGAAGTGAAGTTCTTACGTGTGAAGTGCTACCACTCGGAGGTGGTAATATAATAAATAAAGGTGTGTGCTAGGTACCTCTGCACAGCCATGAAAATACAGAACAAAGGCATACAGCTCGTAGGCCACAGTAAGGATAAAATGGAATTCTTTGTATGAATCTCTGAAAAGACAGATGTAATGTATCATGACAAGTCTAATGTGCAATTGTTGCCTGAGGCTGTCATCACGAGGTGAGGAAGCAGTGGACTGAAAAATGGGTCTAAGGGAACTTTTTGGGATGATGGAAATATTCTGCACCTGGTTACTCAAATGTGCACATTTACCCAGACTCATCTGGAGACGTAAGATGAGTCCATTTTATTGTATATGAATAACTTTAATTCCAAAAGTGGATTAAAGTGTTTCGTATGTTGTCATCATTGTCATCATCACCATCATCATCATTACCAACAATAACCACAGTGCTACCAGTAGCAGCATTTATTCAACACTCATTATATGCCAGGAACTAAGCTAAGTGCCCTGTGCGTGTTGAATCTTTTAACCGTCGCGTTGTGGCCATACAGGCCAGCGTCTCTGTTCATTTGTGCTGCTGTAACAGAAATTTATTTCTCACAGTTCTGGAGGCTGGAAAGTCCAAGATCAAGGCGCCGGCATCTGGGGGGGGCTGCTGTCTGCTTCCAGGACGGTGCCGTGAGCGCTAAGTCTTCCGGAGGGAGGGGCACTGCGTCCAGCCCTTGCACAGTGGCATTGACCCATCGTGCGGGCAGAGCCCTCGGGACCTAAACACCTCCCGGAAGGCCCCACCTCTGAACACTGCTGCACTGGGAATTCAGTTTCCAAGACATGACTTTTAGGGACACATTCAGACCACAGTAGCCATATACTTTTATTATCCCCAATTTATTCATGATAAAACTCAGAGAATTTGAAGGCGGGGCTTTCATTTCTGGCAGTCCAAGTCAAAAAGCCAGTGGATTAACAGCTATACCACTTTCCCCTTCCTTTTCTGCAGGAATAACAGTTGTGTTTCAATGGGAAAGAGGATCACATAGCTCAGACCACTGAACAAATGCAAATTGCTGTTACTGTCGTTGTAAGTCCCCTTCCCTCGACCAGCTGCTTTCTCCCCTGAGAGAGTCCGTCCAGGTGTGACTGGCTCAGGGTGGCCTCTGCTCTGAAGAACTGTGATAAAGGAAAGAAACAGGGCAAGTCGCAAAGGGCCTCATGAGGTCATTACCACCCCAGTCCTGGCGTAGGGAACAGCCGACGAGGTCACAGATTAAGAAAAGAAAGGCAAAAACATTATCTTTCTAGTGAGAGGAGGATCCGTGTCGTCTTTAATCAGTCGGAAAGTACTTAGGGAATATATATACACAATCTCGGGTAAGTAGAAAAATTTCTACCCAAGCACACACATAAATCCACAGATACGTGTACACAGAAAAAAGACTGGAGGGAAATGCTTCTAATTGATAAAGCTATTGATTACTTGTAAGGGTTGGGATTACGTGCGGCTTATGCTTCTTTGATCTTTATGCTTATTTGTAGTTTTCATATTTTCCATAGTAAGCATTCGTTACTTGGATAATCAAAAAAGAGTTGATCTTTAAGGAAATGAGGTGATGAAGTGCTATAGATCCGGGATTCCAGCCCCAGAGATGGGGGCGCGAGTAAAGTCAGAGACGGAGGGGTGCAGTGGTCCGGGATGGTCTTTCCTGCCAGACCCGAGCAGAGGCTGACCCCACCCAGGGACCACTTCGGAGTTTGGGACATGTGCTCTTGTCTGTGGCTGCCGACACCCGCAGTGTTCTTCTGAAAGGACTCTTCGAGAGTTGGCGTCTAAATATTTAGAAAAATGAAGATTTTTTTTTTCCTTCCAAAATCAAACAGCTGGGTCGCATACAGGTTTGCACTTTTGACCCATCATTACCAACGAGACGTCTCAGATGCCAAGTCTGTGAACGCTTTCCGGGGCTCGAGTCGCAATCGTTTTTATTATTAATATCTCTGTTCATTTTCCTCTTTCACTTCTGCTAGTTTGGCCTGTTACCACTAACACAGCAGATGTGTGGCCCTGATATAATTCCATCATTCCAGTCCATGGCGCGTCCTCCTTCGGAGAGCTCAGTAAGTGTGGGGAAGGTGGCGGAGGGGGTGGGGCGGTGCTGGGGGTGAGAGAGGATTCTGGGCTCCTCCACTCAGTACCTTCAGGACCTGACTCAACCGCTTGTGTTTTGGTTCCTTCTGAATTAAACTTTTTGTTTATTATCTTTTAAAATATGTGAATAATACCAAAGAGTATGTGAAACATACATTTAGATTGCAAACAGAATGATCAACAACTCGTAAGCCAGTAACTTGCGTCCACCTATTTGCTCTCTGCCTCTCCCAGAGATAACTACGACTCTAATTCAATTTCTTATATATGCTTACTTAAAAAACGCACTCTTGTATTTATACCTAACTGTATATTATGAATTTTGCTTGCCTTTGGGCTGTATAAAATTTGTTGCTTCATGTGGCTACAGTTTATTTACCTTCATTGCCACATAATATTCCACTGCGAGGGATGTTTGGGTTAGTTTCTCCTACGGATATATTCCAAGCAGTGGGATTGTTGGGTCACTAACTATGCTAATGTTCAGCTTTAAATAATAATGCCAAATTGTTTTGTAAAGTATCTGTGTCAATTCATACTACTACTAGCAATGTAAGAGTTTCTGTTTAACTATATCCTATCCAACGCCAGGTGTGGTCAGACTTCTTAATTTTCGCCAATAAAGTGTAAAATGATAGCTTATCAATGATCTTAATTTTGTACTTTTTTGTGATTACTGATGATATCACACCCCATTTTATAAATGTTTTGGCATTTGTGCTTCCTCTTTGACAGCCCTATTGATGTGTTTTGCTCATTTTTAATTAGATTTTTTTTCTTATTGATTTGAAGGAGTTCCTTATATATTTTAGCTACTAATTCTTTGTTCTTTATATGTGTTTCAAACCTTAAATCCCAGTTTGTGGCTTTTCTTTCTATTTTTTTTTTATGGTGGCTTTTGATGAACATAAATTGCTGACTATAATAACTTAAAACTTACTAATTTTTTATTTTATTTTACATTTAATATTTTTTGTGTCTTAAGAAATCTTTCCTTACACTAAGGTAAAAAATATATTGTCTTACACTTTCTTCTAAAAGTTTCTTTTTCCTCAGCAAGAAACTAGAGCAGAAAAAAATTTTTTTAATTAAAAAAAGAGAAAAAAATAAAAGTTTCTTTTGTTTTGTTTTGCTTTTCCCAGTTAGGTCTTTTAATCCATTTAGAGTTGATTTTTGTTTATGGTTTGAAGTAGGGATATAATTGCATTTCCCTTTATAAGGGTAGCTATCTGTGTCGGTACCATTTGCTAATGATGTACCAGTAACAAATAGCACACAATACGCAAATTGGCACACCAGTAACATTGGTACACTATTACCTTAACTCATGGTGGAGAAAGTACCATTCCTCCTCTCCTCACCGATCGGCAAGGCAACCTCTGTCCTATCCTAAAGCTCCAAATGTGTGATGGACTATTTCTAGCCTCTCTATTCTGATCCGGTGGTCATTTTGTCTGTGTCTGCACCAATAACAAACTATCTTATTTGCTCTTACTTTATGAATAAGCTTTCATATCAGAATAAATCTCCAACTTATTCTCCAAGAGTACCTAATCTATTTTTGACCCTTTTTTCTCCATATACATTTTAGAATTAGCTTGTCTATTTCCACAAAAAACTCATTTGAAATTTTGATTGGAATTATAACCCTCCTTTGGGAGAAGAGGGACATCTTCATGATACTGAGTGTTCATATCTATGAACTTGGGATATCTCTCCATTTACTTAGTTATTCTTTAATGTATTTCAGTAGAGTTCAATGATTCTAGAATCCAATAAAGTTCAATGCATAAAGATTGTACCCATATCTAATTAGAATAATTTCTGGATACCTTTTGGTTTTGATTATTATTATAAAAGCTGTCTTTCTTATTTCTAATTGACTCCAAGTGTTTGCTGGTGTATAGAAATACAATTTATATTTGTATATAGCCAGAACCTTGCTGAACTAATTAGTCTAATCATATTTTATAAATATTTTATGTAAACAATTGTTTAGTTTAATTTTAATATACAATAATTCAACTGGTTTTGAGTTATAAAATAGTTAATGCATGTACTTTTAAATGTAAGCTATACATTGTCATTATTATTTTAAAATAATGGCTTTATTATTTTAATAAAAGTTTTACATGCACATGCTAAAAACTAAAGCAATACAGAGAAGTACAAACATGAAACCAAAAAATCACTCACTACCCAGGAACAAATAGAGTTGACATTTGGTGAACATCATGCCATATTTCTATGACTAGATAGAAAAATAAATGAATATATATATACACACATATATGTTTGGTAAAGTTATTTTAATAAAAGTAGCATGATATTTTACATGATTAAAAATATTAAATTTTAATTTTATTTGAGTTTAAAAGAAAGAAAAATCTGATGAAATAGCTGATGTTAGATAAATTTCCTTACCATAAGAGATATTAGTCTGTAAAGATCCTACTTAGGTTAAGAAAAAAGATTTTAAAAAGCATTAAGCAGTTGAGTCAGTAGGTTGTTTTTTCGTCACATTTAATTTTTTGCAGTGTTTCTTTTTCTTTTTCTTTTTTTTTTTAGGCAGAATCTCACTCTGTTGCCATGGCTAGAGTGCTGTGGCATCAGCCTAGCTCACAGCAACTTCAAACTCCTGGGCTCAAGAGATCCTCCTGCCTCAGCCTCCTGAGTAGCTGGGACTACAGGCACGCGCCACCATGCCCGGCTCATTTTTTCTATTTTTGGTAGAGACAAGGTCTCGCTCTTGCTCAGGCTGGTCTCGAACTCCTGAGCTCAAGTGATCCTTCTGCCTCGGCCTCCCAGAGTGCTGGATCACGGGGGCGAGCCCCTGTGCCCGGCCTTTGCAGTGTGTCTTAACTCCCCATATAAAAGACTGGGTGAAGAGCTCTCTTACTTGATTCCATTCCTCCTTTCTCAATCTACCTATTTTTGTTATCTATATAATTTTGCTTTGCTATGTGTGCTGGCTTGGAACAGATAGACGTGCAAAAGGTTATTGGGGTGAAACTCCTGCAATGCGGACCCGGCAAACTCTGCCAGCCCAGTGAGGCTGACCCCCCACAGCTGGGTGCTGAAGCCTGGCCCCTGCACCGAGCTCCTGAAGGGGCATCTGGTAGGAGCACCCCAATGTCTGCCACACCAAAGTTGATGGGTTTTACCGTCAGCAGAGTGGAGTCCGCCATCTCATCCATCCTGCCCTCGCTGTGGGTGCTCGCGTCGCCATCGCCGCCCTCTGCCGCGGTTTGCCCTCCTAGCATTCTTCATCTGGGCTCATCTGTTGTTTGGCTGGATTTTGTGTCTGATGTTTCCTTTGAGAGGGATTCATGGGTTCTATATTCCTGAATTCTTTAATATTTGAGAACGTCTACCTTTTGCCTTCTCGAAGGATAACTTGGCTCAGTAAGAAATTGTGCCGTTGTCTGCTCTCCTGGAATGATTCTGTGGCATCAGAGATTAACAGATTTCCCCCCCTTGTAAGTTATTTGCTTTTTTCTGCTTCTATGCTTACATGATTAATTCTTTAACCTTGATGCTTAAGAGCAACCAGGGTGCATCCCATAATCACTTTATAGCAAGCTTTCCTGGTATGCATGTGCGCTTTCAATTGACGCATCCACTTTTTCCTTCATTTCTGGAAAAATTTCTTGTATCATATCTTGGAATAATGTCTTCCGTTCCATTTATTGGGTTGTCTGCTTCAGGGACAGCTGTTTTCCTTCTCTTTGAACGACTTCTATCCACATCCGTTGTCTTTACTTGCTCTCACCTCTTTGCCTTCCCTTCTGCACGTTCAGTGCTGGCCTCAGATCATGACTCCCTGTCATTCATTTGATTTTCAACAGGATCTAATCTCTTCTTGATTGTAATTTATTTATTAGACTTATAAATCAGCTGTAGGTTTGTTTCCTTAGCTGGGCATAATTTTTTTTATTTTGTAGTCTCACCCTTTCATTTTTGTATAGTTGCATCATTCATATATATACATATATAGTATAATACACATACACACATGTATGCACATAGTATATATACACATACATACATGTACACATATATGCATATACATACTATATGTGTACATGTATGTTTGTGTATATTTGTGTGTGTGCATATCTCTGTCTAGCTACCTATGTTTTTTTGTCTGTATGCAGCAGTCATGGGGGATCTGATTCTGTGTTTTACATTGCGTTTTCCTCCAGACTTTATTCTTCAACTGTTTCTTGCATTCTCCCTCCCTCTTTATTCTTTCTTTCTTCTTTCCTTCCCTTCTTTCCTTCTTTCCTTCCTTCTGTCCTTCGGTGGTACACCTGTGTTTGTTGCCTTGCCATTTTTCATTCTCTTCATCATCTATGGCCGAGGCAGGTGGTCTAGGCTTTCTATTTGCGTGATGCATTCTGCGATACATTTTCCCATCTTGCTGGGGGTTAGTCTGTAGTTCTCTGAGCTGCAATTTGAAGACCACGTGTTGCTCGCAATCAGATTTCCTATTGTCTGAGTCGGTGGGGAGCGAGGGGTAGCGGAGGTGGCCCCTGCCGAGGCTGAGTTCTGTCTGACATGTCCCTGGACTGTGCTGTCCCCGGGCCCCTCCATCCAGCCCAGGGCATGTTCTCCCTCCCATGGGCTTGGGATTGTTATTCTAACTCAGCACAGTGCCCTGGTGGAGTTGCCAGATAAAATACAGGATGCCCTGTTACATCTGAATTTCAGATAAACGATGAATAATTTTTCAGCCTAAGTATGTCCCCAATGGGACATTTTGGCACATTTTAATGTGCTAGATCTGGCAACCTCATGCCCTGGAAAATGGCAAACCTTTTTGCTTCTGCTGAGCTCCCGCTGTGAAGTGCAGGACCTTCCACTCTGCAGGGTTTTAACTTCATTTTTGCCCGGGGGCCACGCACCCCTCCCCGGCAGGCCTCGCGTTGCGGGAGTTCCGTGGGAATTGTCGGCATTAATTCCTTTCCTCGGCAAAGCTTCCTGGGGTTGAGGGTGAGGTTAGGAATCGCGTGTCCTTGTGCCAAACCAGAGTCCCCTGCCTTTCCCTTGGCTGCCGTCTTTCGTGTTTATGGCGCGAGGTGGTTATTGCTAGGGAGTTTTGCGCTTATGAATTTTTTCCCACTTGGTTGGGCACTGGAGGAGGAGGGTGAGTCTGTGATTCTCCCTCATGCTGCCGTCTTCATCTGGAAGTGCTCTTCCTTAATTATTTATTCATTCACTGAACACTCACTGAGTGCCCACTGTGCAATGTCTGCCATTGAGGGAGAAGAGATGATCCAGCGATTATCACCCCTGCGACCTGGCTGTCACAGACGCTACATTTTGCAGCACGCGGCAGCAGCCGGCAGAGGCCCCGGGGGGCGGGAGATAGATGAGGCTGTCAGCAGAGAGCAGACTGCGGAGGGGCCTGCGTGCCACCTGAAGGGGTCGGACTGCGGCCGGCATAGAACCGCGCGGTCCTGGACAGGCTGGGACAGAGGGAAGGGAGGAAGCCTCCTGCCGCCGCCCCCTCCAGAGAGCATGCGCAGAACTGCCTGGACCGCTGGGCGCGCCGCTGTCCCGAGAGACAGCGACCATGCTGAGCAGTCGACGCACACTGGCTGTTCCGTAGCTGAGTTCCTGACCCCTGGGCAAAGGAGGAGATGCCAGTCCCCCTCCACATGGCATGGGAGGGCAGATGTTTCCAGAACATCTTATCAAGTCGCGTGGACCACGTTGTCTCTGGGAGGTCAGATGTTTCCAGAACATCTTATCAACTCGCCTGGACCACGTTGTCTCTGGCTTTTCTGTGACTCAGTGGGCACAGTGGCTGGTCTGTACAGAGAGCTGCACTTTCACGCTTTTGGTTCGGGGCAACTCCCACATCATCCAAAATTTATAATTTTAGCCAATCGGAGAAACACTTCCAGAATCTTCTTTTTGTATGTACCTACAATGGCAGGATTGTCTCCAAAAGTGTGCTCCAAGAAGAGAGCTTATGCTACTTAACCCCTCTTCTGGGCGAGGTGGACCCTAAGAAGTCACTTGGGGATTTATCAGAACCTGTCACCTGTGAGTCTAAGTGAATGGTGTTGAAAGGAGAGGTGCCTGTGTGGAGCCTGCATGCACACCAGGTGGACGGCAGTGATGGGGCCCTCAGCTCTAGGTGCTGTGCGGGGCTGTCGGGACACAGAGCTGGCTAAGGCTCTGGTCCTCACCCCCCGAGTTAGCAGTCTATGCGAGGACGGCAGTTAAACATGTGCGAACCGATCATGGGACTCTGCAAGATGATACCAGATGCATCAAGTACGTCCTGCTGTGCACGTGGCACACTGGGCCTAGGGCACATGGTATGACACGGTTCCTTCCTTCCAGAATCCCAGAGTTCTCATACAGATTTGTGCCCCAGGTCTGCAGGCTGCATCCTGTTCTGGATGAAGAAAAAGGAAACCTGAAACAATATGTAGTGGGCAGAAGAGTGTCCTGCGAAAAATTTGCGTTCACCCAGAACCTCAGAATGTGATCTTATCTGGAAATAAGTTCTTTGCAGGTGTAACTAAAGAAAGGATTGAGATGACATCCTTCTGGGTTAGGGCGGGCCCTGAATCCAAAGTCCTTAGAAGAGACAGAGGCACCAGGAAGAGGCGGGGTGGAGACAGAGGTGGAGGCTGCAGAGATGCAGCTACTAGCCAAGGAATGCCTGGGGCCGCCAGGGGCTGGAGGGGCCAGGAGGACCCTCTCCCACAGTCTTGGGAGGGAGTGTGGCTCTGCTGGCACCTTGTTTTGGGACTTCCAGCCTCCAGAGCTGTGAGACATCACATTTCTATAGGCTTAAGCCCCCACGTTGATGGCGGTTTGTTACGTGGTCCCTAGGAAACCAATGCAGAATGAAGTACATTTTCTAAATGATAATCCCAGTGTGGATTTTAAATTGTGGCTTCCCTTAACTTCTGGCAACTTAGCCAGGGCTGTTAGGGAAGGACAGCAGGAGGGAGAGGCAGAGGGTTGACCCAGCGGCTGGGGCCCAGCCGGCCCCTCCTTCCCCACCACTGCCCTGCTCTTCTCTCCTCACGCCACCCATCCTCGCTCTCCCCACCTGTGTGGAAGACTTTGGGACTGACTGTGGCCGACGGCTCTCCTGAGTTCTGAGACGGGAGGGGTGGCCAGCGCCCTGCTCACGGCCACTTAGGCTGAGCTGTCGGGAAGTTCGGCTCCGGGCACCCGTGGCCACCCAGAGCCATCTTCCTGCACAGAGACTCTGGAGATGGCCGCAGACGGCTGCTCAGAGACAGGGAGTGCATGGCGAGACCCAGATTATGATGTCAGGAAATCTGTCCCCCCACCGACCACACAGGTCACTCCATGATTGTCACATCATCCTCTGAGCTCGTTTCTTCAGTTGCAAATTAGAATGAATGCATCTTCCTGAGACTGATGTGAGAGTTAAAGGAGACAAAGGAAGAGGAACCACTATACGACCATGAAAGCAACAGATAAATGGGAGCTGTCATCACTGGCATCCAAGGAGCTGCCATACAGGTTAGGTATGTGAGACCACAGCGCAGTATTTCCAGACTCCACCTGCAAATGGTTCACTGGACTGCAGCTGGGATGTCCAGGGAAAGATTTCCAATGCCCTCAATCAGCTCAGCTCTTGCAAACAAGCTTGGAAACACACTGCAGCTCAGGGGCCCAGCGGAGGGGATGGTGCCACTTGCCACCTTCATTCAGGATCAGAGGAGCATCTGACCCCTGCCAGGGGCCACGGCAGTGTGGGGTGGGAGAGCCTGACACCTGTCCACGTTTCTGCAGAGCGAGGGCTCGCCCACTTTCTCTGGAGGGCCAGATGGTGAACATCTTGGGCTCTGTGGGTCTCCGCCGCAGCCGTCAATTCAGCTCTGCCAGGGCAGTGTGAGTGCGGCCACAGGCGACGTGTGAAGGAACGGGCGTGGCTGTGTGCCAGTAAAACTTTATTTACAAAACCAGGTGGTGGGTTGGATTTGGCCTTCAGACTGTGGTTTCCTGACTTCTGAGGTAGAAGGGTTTGGGGAAAGTTGGACTGACTTTTATTTTTTGAAGTAGTTTGATTTTTGAGATTCTGGTCACCAAGCTAAGTTGCCAGTATAGCGCAACTTGGTGACTAGGAATGGAGTCTTCTTTGATGATCGTGTCTTCCAGGAGAGCTACGCAAGGAGGACAGTCGCGTTAGATGTGTCTCGAGCAGCCAGGCCTTGCTCGCAGACGGAGGGAGGCCCTGCCAGGAAGCAAGACTTTCTTTTCTTCCCTCCTCACCGTGCCCAGGTACTGCAGTGGCTTGACAGCCAGTGGTTTCTGGACGTGAAACAAAACAGAGCTCCTGCAGAGGAATTTCTGATTGTACTCTTCCCCCAGGTTTGACAGGGCAGAGAAAAACCAGTAAACATTTGCCAGGGACATGGTGGGGCTGGCTAAAATTGTTGGCTAATTCACACTTTTATTCTAACACAGATGGCCGAGCCCTAGGAAACCTGGATGGTGCTTCCTTGTTAGCCTGAATTCAGAAACTCTCCTGTGCCGTCTGCTCTGTCTCTGTTCTTACTGTGAACGTCGTTACTGACCAAGGTAGACGTTTGCTAAGTCGTTACTCTGAGCCGGGCACTGCGCGAGGCGATTCACATTCAGCTCGAATCTCGACACGAATCTCAACACGAGGGCAGTTGAGGCAGCAGCACTGACCCCACTTGTGCTGAGGAAGTGGAGACTCAGGCAGGCCAGGCGGTGCTCCCTGTCAGACAGCTGTCACAGCGGAGGGGCTAGGCATGAGGCCCAGGTTTGTTCAGCTACAAAATCCACGCCTTCCACGAAGCCGCGTCCACGCAGGTCCTTGGGACCCCCAGTAC
>VBSM01001979.1:2334261-2354942 GCA_008086735.1 Cheirogaleus medius
ACACATGGTAGGCTCTCAGCAAGTGTTTGATGAGTGGACAGGCACGTGACTGAACTGATAAGAGCTCTCACGTGACATGATTTAATGTCATTATTACACCAATGCTGAAGTGGGTAAAGTGTGTATGATCTTCCCCTTTTGCACAAGACGAGGTGGGATACAGATTCACAGGGTCGTCTCTGGCACATTCCTAATTCCAGGCCGGGGTGTCACGCTTTGAGGATGCTTTGCGTGGCCTCCGTCACTGGAGCCTATTCGTGAGCAAAGGCAGTTCCTATCACTGGGGCCTGCCTCCTCCCGGGCTTCGTCTTCCTCCCGGCTGCCTGGGGCCGGGTGTGAGTGTGGGTATTTCTGTCTGACAGGTAAGGGAACTGGGATCTCAAAAATCGAAGGGATGTGCCCAAGGCCACACAGATCCAGGTGTCACGATTGGACTGCGGGTCCAGCCATGCCGAGGTCTCCCTGTGCCCACCAGGCTGCTGTTCACCCCCCTCACAGCTGGTCCCTCTGCCCTGCCTGTTTAGCCAATTCTGAATACGCTTTCGAAAGGTTTGCTGGACATGTTTCATCAGCTGAGATTATTATTTTTTTCTTTCTGGGTTGTTATTGTGCATCAGGAAAAAAATGAAAAGAATTTAATTCATCATTAAGTACTGGGTAGGAAGAATGTAAAAAGAAACCGCAGCCAAGGAACAGCAAGAAGCTCGAGGGTGAAGCTGATGGAGCCCACCGGGCTGGGACGCTGGAAAAGTCTCGCCGGTGGTGGCTCTGTCCTAGGGGAGTTCATGAGGGTCTGTGTGTGGACTTTCCTGGCTGGCTCTTGGGTTCTCTGGCATGCTGGTGACTTGGCAAGCGTTCACAGGCAATGCTCGTTGTGAGAAAAATTAGATGCGCCCAACTCTGAGGTTGGGGTTATGATGGTCCACATGTCTGTGTCCCTCCAAAATTCATGTTGAAACTTATCCTGGATGCAGCAGTATTAAGAGGTGAGGCCTTCAGCAGGGGCTTAGGTCCTGAGGGCTGCCCTCAAGAATGGGATTGGTGTCTCACAAAAGGGCTCGAGAAGGCCTGATTGTCCCTTCTGCCCCTCACACCACGAGAGGGCACTGTGGCCAGGTGCCGTCTCGGAGGCAGAGAGCCGCCCTCACCAGACGCTGAATCTGCCGGTGCCTTTGTCTTGGACTTCCCAGTCTGGAGAACTGTGAGAGATAAATTCCCATTATGTATAAATTACCCAGTCTCAGGCGTCTTGCTGTAGCAGCAGGAATGGACTAAGACATTGGCAGTGTAGTATTTGTGTGACAAGACGTTTCTGGTTCTAGATTGGAACGGCCACGGGCACTGAAGACCCAGGAGGGAGACAGGTGGGCTGGTGGGTGGGCGGGGCCCTGGGCTGGTCACTGGGCACCTAGTGGGCACTGCCCCCAGCCCCAGCCCTTAGGGCGGAGGTGAGCTGCCGCGGTGTCCGGGGCTTCCGTTTTCTCACCTATGGCAAAGGCTCCTGACACCGCCTCGGGGGTTGCTGAGAAGATGAACAGAGAGCATCTCTGCACACAGCGCTTCCTACAGACACGCGTGTCCATGGCCCTGGACTTCGCCAGTGTGACGTGTGGCGCCTGGGGCAGAGCCGCCTGAGCCTCCTGGGAACGTGTGTTTAGCTTGTTTGCGGAGGAGGGAGGTTGGGTTGTGTGAGTCCCACAGCTCTGATCCTGTGCCCTGCCCATTTGCACGTCATTGGTTACTTGACAGAGGGGTACAGGGGAGGGAAATTTGATACTGACAGCGTGTCCCCCAGGTGGCTGCCCGGGTCCTCCCCCTCTGCCCCGTCCTGGCTCCTGGGCATCCTGCACCCCCTGCGCCACTCCCCTCCCTGCTGGATCCGGCCGGTTGGTTTTGCATCTGCCCCCCTCGTCGGGGAGCTCTCTGCAGGTGGGACGCACACCCTGGGAGCTCTGTGTCCAGGCCCGAGCTTGGGCTGGAGAGCTCAGAGCCATTGCTGGAGGAGGGGCCGCTGCTCCCTGACCCAGCAGCAGCCAGGACTAAGCCGCCCGGCGGCAGTCAGCATGGAACACTGTGACATTTTTAATATATGAGTGTAGTCCACCCTTTCTTTTCTTAAAGATTTTTTTTTCTCTTTTTGTGGTAAAATGTATATAACATACAATTTGTCACTTTAACTGTTTTTAAGTGTGCAGCTCGGTGGTATTAAGTATGCGTCACCACTGTCTGTCTCCAGAGCATTCTCATCTTCCCAAACTGACGCGTTCCCTGTTAAACACTGACTGCCCGCTCTCCCTTGCCCCAGCCCCTGGCACCCACCGGTCCAGGTCCTGTCCCCGTGAACCCGAGTCACATGTGGTGCTCACACGGGGGCACCGTGCAGCATGTGTCCTTTCGTCCCCCCCCCCCAAGTGACTGCAGTCCCTACCATGTGAGGTGAGGACAGAAGCCATGTGCCCTATGTCACAGAGTGCCCAACTCGCAGTGCTGGGGTACACCTGGGTATGCCTGTGCACCTTCGTGGTCCTGTTATCTTGGCGCGAGGGGACACTGTCTCCTAAGGGAGGTGAGGGTCTGGGGGACGTCCTTGCCTTACAGGAGGGACACGGTGGCTGCTGGCTGCGTGTCGGGGCAGGCAGGGGGTCTGTCCTGCTGCTCCCCAGTAACTCAAGGGCCTCTGCGCTCCGTGAGAGGACAGTCTCCGGGCGGGAAGGGAACAGTGCCACCGTTCCGAAGCCGGGGCCCTCCCTCCCGGCGGCTTCCAACTCCAGGAACGCAGGCAGAGCTCCTCGAGGCTCCTGCGGCCCGGCCTATTTTGCAGGAAGTCTCCTTGTTTATCCCACTTGTACATTTCTCCTGGCAGAGATTTCCCCCAGCCCCGGCCAGAGTCATTTTGGGACAGCTGACCCCTGGGCCTCCTGAGATGGCTTAGGAGCCTGGGCGCAGCCTTCTGCTCAGAGCAGCGATATTCCTGGCCGCACATGAAAGGGAAGATTATAACAGCCCATTTTCTCCAGGCAGCTTATCCCGATTAAGTGGAATCAGGCAGAAATCTCCACCCGCAAGTCCTTTCTTCTCATCCTGGCCCACCGGCCGCCTTGCCCTGATGAGGTCTGACAAGACGGGGGTGGGGTGGGGAGGGCTCGGGGGTCCACCAGGCCTGGGCGTGCACCCCACGCCGGCTGAGCCCCAGGGCCGGAGCAGGAAGCGGCCGGAGCGCAGAGGCGGCGGCGTGGCCCAGGGTGGCACCGGCAGCCAGCGACGGAGCTCAGGGGGAAACCAGATCGTCCGGGAGCACCTCCGCGCCGTCCTCCCTGCCATTCGTCATCCGTGGGCCCGCGGGGCCGGCCCTGCCTGTACATGGTGTTCCCTGAAACATCAGAACGAGGTTGTGTAATCCTGTGCCTGTGTGTGGCGTGTGGGGCTCGGAGTGTGTGGGCCTCCCGGGGAGTCAGGCCAGGTTAAGCCCAGGCCGAGCCACGGCCAGCGCCAGCCCCCTCGCCCTCTGCAGCCAGCGCGGGAAGCCAAGGCCCCTGATTTATGGAGGGCGGAGCCGGGCTGTTCCTTCCCACGGCGCGGGGCTGCCTGGCTGGGCCGAGCCCACAACTATTTTGAGAATTTTTAATATTTTCACAGGGACTCTGGGGCAGGTGATTTATGGCCATCTCTCCCCTTCCAACGCCTGTCTGGGGCCGTGGCAAAGGCATCTGGAAAGGACAGGAGAAAATACAGACAAGCGTGAAAGCCCCGAGCCGGCCACTCGCTGGAGTCAGAGGGTCAGGCCCGGACCCGGGGCCGGGGTGGGAGCTGGGCTGGGGAGCTCTCTGTGACTTTCCAAAACATCGTATTATTAGAAATGAACTCTGGAACACCCAGACCTGGGCAGCTAGGCTGTGTGGCCGACTCTGAAACCCAAGCAGTCAGAGGGCAAAGCGATCCGGGCCACACTCGGGCCACACTGGCGGCCTTTCCGGCCTTCCCATTTTAGAGCAGTAACTCATTCGTTGGTAAGATGGAAACTACTTTGAGATAACTAGAGAAACGCTGGCCTTTAATGCACATAAACAAAGTAATTGCAAAGGAAAGGCGTCCCTTGGCCCTGGAGCCAGCCAAGGCAGAAAGCCCAGCCCGAACCGCGGAGACCCAGGAGCCGTGCGCGGGTGAGCGAGGCCCTCACCTGTCCCCTCCGCGGCAGGCCTCTGTGCTGGGTCCCGTGGCTGCCCCTCGCCAGCAGCGCGCTCGCCCTGGCAGGGCTCTCAGACCACGGGTTCCATGCCTCGGCCCCGGGCAGGGTTGGTGCAGCCTCGCGTGGGAGCAGGGAGGGACCCTCGGGGCCGCCACTCCCCGGTGGACGGTGGAATGTGCATCTCAGCGAGGCTGGCAAAGCTGCTCCAGGGAGGGGCCCTCGGGAGTGAAGGACGGTGGGACAAAGAGGGAGGCCGGGATGGGGGTCTTAGGCGGGAGGAGCTGCGTGTGTGCAGCTCGGTGCACCAGGTGGACAGGCAGGCTGTGGCAGCCCTGACATGGGGTGCGTGGAGGGGCCGGGGCGAGGGACACACGTGCTGGGTTATGGGGGCTCCTGAGCTCACATCGAAGACTCCAGGCCTTGACCCGAGGGTGGTGCAGCCAGGACTTGTTTTTGTTAACTGATAAATAATTATGGTATATTGTATATCCGCGAGGTACAATGTGATGTTTTGATATGTTTACACTGTGGAATGTTTGCATCTCAAGCTAATTAACAAATCCATCACCTTACATACTTATCATTTTTTGTGTGGTGAAAACATTTAAAATCTACTTTTTTGCAATTTTGAAATACACAGTGTGTTGTTATTTATTGTAGTTGCTGTTCTGTGCAATGAATCACTAACGCTTATTCTGGTCTAACTGAAACGTGGCGCCCTTTGGCCACCCTCTCCCCTTGCCTGGCCACCCGCTCCCCGGCCTCTGGTAACCACCTTTCAACTCTCCGCTTCTACGAGTTAGGCTTTCTGTAGATTCCACATATTAAGTGATATTTCTCAAAAGAAGACATACAAATGGTGAACAGACCTACAAAAACAAAAACAAAAAACGCTCACCCTTGCAAATGACCAGGGAAATGCAAATTCAAACCATAGTGAGGTGTGGCCTCACGCCTGTGGGCAAGGCCGCCGTGGAAACGATGGCCGATGACCGGTGTGGGCGAGGACGCGGGGAGAGGGAAGCCCGTGCACTGCCGCGGGGCGTGTAAGTTACGTAGCCACTGGGTGTTAGGAAGAGAAAATGCTACGATTCACTCAACAGATGCATCCGTTCGTTCCGCACTGACCACGTCTGTGCTCCCGGCCCCGGGGCAGCTGCCACGCCAGGGGTGCCGAGCAAGGCTGTGAGGCAGACTTCGGGGATGTTGGCACGGGGCAGGCTGGGGACTGGGAGGCTGGACGCCCTGTTGTCTTCCCAGTGCGAAACACGGTGTGGCTGAACTTGAGTGAGGAAAGTGATGGAAAGGAGGAGATGGGGTGGGGACTGGGGGAGACAGAGGGAGCAGGGCCAGAGACCCCTCCATGTGGTGTGCGGGGTGGGGTGGGGAGGGGGAGCCACGAGGTGGGGGGACAGCGTCTCCGACACGACTAGCCTGATGACCAGGCAGGTGGTGGTGTCCTTCCCAGGTGGAGGCTGCAGGAGGTGGTGAACGTTCTAGATTCGCATGTGTGATACCTCAGTGACCGGAGGAGCAACCCCAGGGACGGTCTGGGAGGCAGTGCAATGTGCACTGCAGGAAGAAGGGCTGGGACTGAAGGGACGGTGGCCCAGGAGAGCTTTACTGTTTACCCGGTGACAGTCGGGCTGGTTAACTCCATTCTCTTTCGGTGCATGATTTCGCCTCTTCTCTTCCCTGCAGTTTCATGGAGATATCTGTGTTTGTCCATGAACATGAGCCTTTCCGAGGCAGGCTGCCTTTTTTAACAGGTGTGAGTCTGGGTTGCCAATGGGCGCGGCCCAGGGACCCAAAACAGCTCTTGTCACTGTGGCGGCTCCCCACAGAAGGCCACAAGCTACAGGTGCTGCGTCTTCCCCATCGGCGCCTGCGATCCAGCCACGGAGCCCAGCCAACTCTATCCCCTAGGCCTCTGAGTGACTTCTGACCCTAATCCACCTCTTTGGTAAGATTTATTAATTAATGTATTTGAGACAGCTTTGTGCCAAGAAGTTCAAAGCATCTTCCAACCTTGACCCTTTAATCCCATTAGCATCCCAGGGAGAACGGAAGGCACTGGCTAGGTCCTGTGATCCCGTCCGCCCCACTGTTGCACACATGGGGAAAGGACAGGGACGCTTGAGCAAGGAGAGCTTGTCCTGGATGTCCTCGGTGAGTCCACAGCAGGCCCGGAAAAGAAGATGAATTTCCCAACTTAGGCCAAGGGCCGTGCTGCCAGTGTGGGCTTCCTTCCTTACAAACAGTCGTGGTCCACACCTCTGAAGATGTTCTCGTCCCCTAGCATGGGCGGTGACAATCTCTAAGTGACAGCGGCACTGGCGCTGTTTGCACTGAGCCCCAAAGAGAGGCCTTTTATCACCAGGGGCAGCAAAACGCGGCCATCTCCCTTCTCTGAGCATCCTCTGCAGAAAACACCCTCCCCCACAAAAGGGTTTGGCCTTGGAGCAGTGGCCACATCCGTCACCTGTTCAGGGAGCTCCACAGCTGTGTGGTCCCCAAGGGGCTACCTACCAGGGCAGGGCTGCTCCCCGGGGTGCCTGGGGGAACCCATGGCCAGAGGCAGCTGGATAAAGAAGAAACAAGATGTTCTTTCTCCTGCCTGTATCCCTGCACTCTCAAGATTCTACATTGTTTTTAATTTTCAGCCTAATTTTAGTCCAAGAACTTGGAGAAGCCGGAGAAGGCTCTTAAAACTTTTTTTTTTTTGTAAACAAGTGCACTTTTCTGGCCAGATGTTTCTTTTTTCCTGGTCTTGCAGGGCTGCGCCATTGAGCTGTCCGGCTGGAACTGAATAAATCTTTGTTTTACGGCTTCTTTGGTCCTTCAGAATTAAGGGCCTCAGGAAGGAATCAGATCTTTTAATCCTCCGGTCTTAGCCTTAAATGACCTTGCAAATGCGCCATTAGCTGAAAAATCTTAGAGATATTTTTGTGGCTGACCTGAAAGCACATTAGCAAAGTCCCAGACCCTAATATTGGGGTGGTTAATCGTGCCTGGAATGGGATCACCAGGCACAGCCCTTCCCAGCAAGACGTCGCCGAGGATGGGAAGCATTTCTTTTCCATCACCGGGGTATCTTGCATGATTAGGTGCGCCTTAGCAGTGACCAAGACAACAGTTGCCTTCTGTCTCCAGCTGGGTGCCCCATTTGCAGTCTGAGCCCTGCCTCTAAACTGTGCAGAGGGGTCCCCAGCATGACCTCAGCGGGTTCCCTGAGCTGGTTCCCTGGGGAAGAGTGTTGGGTACAGGCAGGCGCACTGTAGGTAAAAGCGTGCGGTATGGGGAAATGTTTGCACGGTTTGGGGAGAGCAGGCTTATTCCAGCTATTTTCACTTCTAAACGGGCCCTGGCAGCGGGACAGCCTTGTAAACGCTGTTGTGAGCGATGCAGCTGCAGCCAAGAGCGGAGCACTCCCCGTGCTGGGGCGCGGGCGGGCAGTCGGCCTGCGTCTTGGACAGGCTTTCACGTCCTGGGAGGAAGAGAAGTTATTGCTCAATCTTGAAAGCTGGGTTTTAGACCCTCGCTGTCACGTCAGACCACAAGGCGGGCAAGACGGCGCTGGAGGCAGAGCCCTCGTGGCTCCTCCCGGACCCCCGGCCTGCAGGGGCGTCCCAGCGCGGTCCCACCCCCAGTCCCCAGGGCAGCGTCTCATGCTCCGATGTCTTAGAACTTGCAGCTCCTTCTCTCTGGAAACGCGCTGTGTCTCTTCCTGGCCCCCGTCGTGTGCATGGGGCCACCGCCGTTCCTGTCATCCAGCTCCATCGTCACTCACCATCCTCCTCTCCTCCCGCATCAATTTGCGCGTCAGATCCTCGCAATTCTACTTCCAGGACGTCTCGACGCCGTACCTGTTGGCGAGTCCATCACCCAGGCCCTGTTAACAGCCTCGTCATGGCTCGTTTCTGCCTCTGATCTCTCTGAACTCCCTCTGTCAACATGGTGCTGATGACCTTTCCTCGGCTCAGCCCTGACTGTTGCACTCCGCACTCCTCCGTGGCTCCCTGTTACCACAGAATCAAGCCCATTCGTCCACACTGGCCGGTTCAGGCCCCACACAGCGCAGCCCCAACTTACCTTTCTGGATAAGGACTCGGGGTCTTCCGGCCACATTGGACAGAAGCTCTTGCGGCTCCTGTCCCCTTTTCTGCTCACTGTATCTCTCTCACCTGCACGGAACGCCCGCCCCCGCCCAGCCGCCTGCCCGCAGGCCTCGTTAGCTGCCGAGAGAAGCAGGTCCTGGACGCAGGTGGGGGAAAGTGAGCAGCAGGAAGTGCCTGTTCAGCTGTGACACAAAAAGAAATCCAGAACCATGAGAAAAACCAAGGAAGATATTTCGATGTGGCTCCTTTAGTGCGCTGTTTTGGCATAGGGGACATTTTGGCAAGCCACTGCCTGTTCAGCTGTGTTATTTGACAAGTGACACGCGACGCAGATGCCCTGGCCTCACCTCTGAGCCTGGTGCCTCTTTTGAGCCCACCCTGGGGGTGAGCAGGGTTGAGGGACGCAGGGGTGAAGGGACCGTCTGGGAAATGGGCTTCAGAGGCCTGGGCACCGCGGGCTCCACACGCTGCTCACTGCGGTGTGGCCACAATCTCTAGCAGCTCCTCCCCGGGGAAAGGGAGCCTGGGTCCCCCACCCGTGGATCTGGGCGGGCCTGTGACTTGCTCCGATCCACAGACTGTGGCAGAGGTGAGGCTGTGGACAGGTCTAGCCCAGGCCTTGGAGACCTTTCGGCGTCTCCCTGCGGCTGCTCTGGGGATGCAGGCTGGCCTCCTCGGGGGACGAGAGACCACGCGGAGCAGAGGACCAGCCCTCCCTGCTGTGGCTCCCCCGCCCACCGCCAGCACGGGAGGGAGGCCCTGTTGGATCCTCCAGCCACCCACTGACCCGCCAGCTGACCACAGACAGGCCAGAGCGCCCAATGGAGCTCAGCCGAGCTGGCCTAGACCAGAGCAGCCCAGATGACCCCCACAGTCGTGAGCCTAACAAAGTGGACATTGATTTAAGCCACTAAATGTTGAAATGGTTTGTTAAACAGAGAAGCTTGTGACACAGGAGCCACCTGTCATTCAGAGGAAAGCATGTGGTGCTTCTCTGTGAATCAGCCCACAGCTGTGTGATCCGTGTCTAGACCAGTCGGATCTCCCCCTCCGCGTGCCGGGGACCTTGCGCGCGGCTCTGCAATCAGGGCACGGAATTGGCTGCTTAATAACAGAACTTCGAGTGTCCACCTGGAAAACTGAGAGCGTGGACCTCTGCACTTTGGTTCTGGTGGTGATGCACAAGGAACGTAAAACGCCCCCATTAACCACTTTAAAATGTGTAATTAAGTGGCACTAAGTGCCTTCGTGATGTCGCACAACCGTTGCCGCTATTTAGTTCCAGAACTTCTCCATCAAACCAGAAGGAAACACCACGGCCATTAAGCAGCCACCCTCCCCCCCTTATTCTCCGTTCCCTCCTCCCCCAGCCCTGGCAATGAGTATCTGCTTCCTGTCGGTGCAGGTTTGCCAATTCTGGACATTTCTTATAAAGGAAACCATGCAGCAGGTGGTCTTCTGTGCCTGGGATGCCAAGGTTAAATCTTTGACCGGCATCACACTGCTGGTAAAAGTGGCTCAAAGATGCTAGTGGAGAGAAACATGTTCTGGAACCCAGGCTGTCTTGCGAGGAGGTTTCTGGATCACAGGGCCACCTGGGTGACAGGACTCTCTCCTTCCCAGCTCCGTGTTCACGGGAAAGTCACCACTGAACTTTTCGCAGTCCATTAAGCATGTGCAGCAACACATTTATATTAATTTTTAAGATGTTTATCATTTTTTTCTGACAATAAAAATACCTACTTATAAGAATCCAGACAAATCAAATGTTTAAAAAAAAAGAAAAGAGAGAGCTGCTGATTGCAAAATAAGAAAGAGCTGTGGAAAATGGAGCTGGCAAAGGAGAGGATGTGGGGAGCGTAAGTGGAAAGTCTATTGTAGCATGATTGTGGGGGGTTGATGGGACGGAGTAAGTGTCCAGGAGATCTGGATGAATATTACTTGGCAAAATAATAGTAATTTTAAAAAATTGACAGACCATTTTGACGTAAATGCACCAAAAATTTCCCACTATCGAAATAGCCTTGTGAGAGTTGCCGGGTTAAAATGGGCACATTGGACACCCTGCGTCAGGGAAGGGAGATGATGTTGACGGAGCTGCCCTCCAACTTCCGCAGGGCTCGAAAGGAGGAAAATTGCACCAATTGGTATTTTCAGGCTTCTAGATTCCAGGCAGCTTGCTCAAGGCTTTTATAGGTGATATCTTATGAACTCTTCCAGCCAACCTGTGGGGTAGGTGTTGCCACCTCCAGCACGTGGGTGAGGGTCGGCGGAAGATGCCCCTCACATGACATCACGGCGGCTGGGAGCTGCACCCAACATCCTGGCTCTCCACCCTTTGGTGTCCCTGCAGCTTTGCAGCTTCCTCTCTGGATGAAATAAGTAGCCCCTCGTGGCCCCAGCTGGGCCGGGCAAAAGGCTGTGCAGGGACGGGTCCTCATCACGCATGAGAAGTCAAAAACAGCTTGAAGACCATGTTCTACTCATGATCTCCTCAATATAAGTGTCACTTGACAGTTGATGGACACAGCATCTTGCTGTCACCGTCTTCCATTCACTGGTTTTGAAATGACATCCCCTCTTTGAGCCCATCGAATGTCTTTGTTGACCAGACCCCCTCTGATTGCTCTTGCTTTCTTAATACTGGAGATTGGCTTACAAAACACGTGTACACACTCAAGCAAGAAGAGATAAAGGCAGCAAGGCACGGGGAGGCAGGGGCACCCATAACACACGGAGGGAGGTGGCAGCGCAGAGGGGAGAGCTGCCCAGTCCTCACAGCGGCCAGAGCTGACCCTCAGCACCAAGCCCAGAGAGGAGCGTGGCCGTGCACGGCGCGATCACGGCGCCTTCCCTTACTTGCTCTCCCCTGGCCCCGAGGCTTCTCCTCTGAGCCACTGACCGGGAAGCCCGGGGTGGATCCCGGCCAACTGGGCCACGGCTCCTCCGACAGAGCAGCAGTCCTGGCAGGCCATTTGGCTGAAGGATGCACATGTGTGTAGAGGTGGGGGGGGTCTCCAAACGCTCGCTTCGTATCACAGGACACAGCTGGGCTCTCTGCAAAGACACAGCGGCACACAGAGCACGGAGGAATGTGCAGCGTCTTGGGGAGGGAAGTGGGGAGCGGCCCTTCATCTGGCAGAAGGCACGGAAAGAGGGCCTGGAGAAAGCCCCAGAAAGAGGCTCCGTGCCTCATGCATCAGGGCGCCACCAAACGTGGAGCCTCGGCGGTGGGGGCGGGGGGAGGGGGGTCCTTGGAAAGTGGGTGGCCTGCATGTATGTTTTTGATCCCTCTTTCCCTTTTTTCCTTTTTTATTAAAAAAAAACATTGCCATGGAGCACATGAAATTTATGGCCAAACATATTACCATAAATTTCTTAAAAAATAGAATATTTGACTCCATGAAACAGGAGCTCGAAATGGAGATGAAGCTGGGAAAGAGGTGGGGAGCAGCTCACGCGACGCGCAGGTAGAAGGAGAGCGAGGTGGCGCTGCCCAGAGCACAGCAAGGTGCTGGGGCGGGCGGGGAGGGCGGGACAGCAGGCAGTGGAGGCGCAGAGACGTTTAAGGACGTGGGGAACCGCAGTGAAAGGATCCCCGACACGTGCACCTCAGGAGTCTGAAGGATAAAAGAACTAAGGTCATGAAAGAAAAAATTTTTAATTAAACAATAATTTAAGAGACATTTCTGAAAATAAAAAGAAGACTTGAACCTACAGATTGGAAGGGAATATCATGCCCTGAGCAGATACATCCGGAGGCTGACACTGAGGCATTCCCGGGGAAGGTGACTGCGACCCGAACCCTCTTCCATGATTCCCTTTTTACCTGTGAGCTCTGGCTCGAGTCTTCTTCCAGCTGGAAGCGGGAGGAGCAGGCTTATGACGTGCTCAAAGTCACTTCGTACCTAACCCGACTGACGCGCACAGATAAAGACAGGACGTCTTCGAATATGCAAGAATGCAGGAGTAGGGTTCATCTGAGCCTGTCTCGAAGGCACTACTGGGGGAAGAATTTTAGCTACACAACGGATGAAAGAAAAGAACTGTCTCTGAGCATCGAGCCCGTGGAACTCTAGGGTGAGGACGCAAGGGCGGAACTGTTCCGGAGGGAGAGGAAGGGATGGCGAGGGAGCGCGGAGAGAGGATGCCCGGAAAACACCCTGCAGGGGCTGTGGCACGATGGTTCTAGAACATTCAGGTTTGGAGATTGCCTTCAGGTTGGGGCATATAAAGTCCACCGCTGGCAGCAGGAACGAGGGCCGGGGGTGTGGGCGCAGACGCCGGCTGGGATGTGCGGACAGACACTGTGGTCCTTCTCTCCTGCTGGCTGCATTTCTCCACGAAGCCTCGGTGGAGAGTGAGGACGAGGGAAGACGAGAAAGAGGGAGACGTGAAGCAGTCATTCTGGATGCTGCTGTCTGGTTTACTGTCTGATCCACCCATTGAGTTAGTTATTTCCAAAATTGTATCTGTCATTTGTACATGTTCCTTGTGGTACATTTTCAGATCTGCATGCTCATTCCTTATATAGGCTGTTGTTTGCTTTTAGAAGTCCGGCCTTGTTTTCCTTAAACATGTTATACATAGCTACCCCGTGTTCTGTTTCTGCTCATTCTAGCGTCTCGAGGGGCTCAATCTTGTCGTTTCTGCTGCCGCACACACACGGGGCCCCCTCTCTGTGCTCAGTGATCTTTATAAACCAGTACCTGCTCCTTTGTGGTGTGTGGGAATTCTGACGGCCCAGACTGGAAGGTTTCCCTTCCAAGAACCGCCAGGTCCCCACCGTGAAGGGTCCGACTCTGCAGAAGCCCCAGGGCCAGCCGCCCCTGCTGGGCCAGCTCGGGGCCAGAGGCTGCTGCAGAGCCTGGTCCTCAGGGACCTCCCCTCCCTCCTGGCTGGCTCGTGCCTTCTGTTCCCTTTTTATTTTGTGTGCTGGGGTTGGAGAGAGTTGGGCTTTCGAGATGTCGCTTACTTCCTGTAAGGCCCTGACAAGGGGTTTCCCCACTTTCCCTCTTTGTGGTCCAGGACCTGCTTGTTCTCATTGTTTCTCGGTCGTACGGAAGTGAAAGAGAAACCTCGGCTTTCACCGCACACCCATCGGTGCCTTTCGACACTCGTGCCGCAGCTGTGCACGGCCGACCCCGGCACGGCGGACGAAGAGAACAGGCTGCTCGAGGAGGTGACTCAGGGCAGCAGGCACACGTCGGCAGGTAACCGAGCACTCAGCAGTGCTCCTGGCTCCGCCTCTGCCCGGGATCCGTGGTGTGCTGCGGCCGCGCTGCGCCACACTCTGGTCCCCGCCTTGCCTGGGGCGCCCACTCCTTACAGCCTTGGCTCGGCCGGCCGCCTGGAGCTGTCCTTCCCTCCCCGCAGAGACTCCCTCTTCCCGTACGGGGGTCCCGCCGGCCGTGCCATCTTCCTCCCTCCTCACCTCCCCTGTAGAGCGCAGGACCCAGCACATCTTCCCGCGGGGATGAAAGAACATGGGGTCCCTCGAGGACCCCCCAGTCCCTTGTCAGTTTTACCTGTCTGAGATGTGTCCGGCACTCGGGGCACAAACAACCGCACACGAAGCGCTGGTCGGAGGGGCGCGCGGTCTCGGCCGGTCGGCCCGGGAGGCCGAGTTGCCGGCACCGGGAAAGGGTTGGCAGGTGCTGAGCTCTGGATCCCATGAGGGTGCTGCTCTGGGCCTGGCGGGAGTGTGGAGGAGAGAAAGGAATGCTCCTTGGACGCTCTGCGGTTTGTGGGCAGGGGCGGGGAGCTGCACTTGCCTTTCTGGAACCCGCCGAGGGGCCCTGTGCAAAGGCGAAGATGCTACATGAGTCAGCTCGGTTCCGGGCAAAAGCTGGAGCCCATTGACCTGGACTTTTATCTCTTTTCTGGCATTTCGGGGAACAAACACGGGGTTATTACAGTTACATCTGACGCCTCGCCTCGCCTTGCAAAGAATGGCGCGGCCAGGTCTTGTGGGTCCTAGGAGGCCAAAGACCCAAGTGCACTCCTGGGTGGGAGGAGGACCTCATTGGAAGACCCCCGTGGTTCCCTCCTGGTCCCTGTTTCCTGAGCAGTGGGAGGGGCACCTGGGATGGAGGTAGGTCGTGCTTCCCGGGCCCCTGGCTCCCTGTGGTCTTCGCTGCTGCTTCTGCGTCTTCCAGAAGGAAGCTTGCTCCTGCCCCGTGCTTGGCAGGCATCCGCCCAGCTCGTTCCTGGGGCCAGGCGTTGCCTGAGCACCGAGTCTGTAAGGGCAAGCTGCTCTGGGCGTCCCGGGAGTGACCCACAGTGAAGGGTCCCTTCATCTTAGACCAGGGCTGATGGCAAGTCCTGGGCAGACAGGTGCCCCGGATCCAGTCCCAGAGTCCAAGGAAGATGTCCAAAAGGAGCTAGCTTTTGAGCTGAGTGTCCTCAAATCAGCAGCAGGTAGCTGGGCAAGCAAGAGCAGCCGGGGAGGGCGGGGGAGTGGGTGAGGAGCTTGTATTAATAATCCATCTCCGTTTTAGCTGCCTAAGACCCACAAATATGCCAAGCTGGCCCCAGGAACAGGCCTGAAATCCTGATTTTCTGCTCTGGGACTATCTTTTTAAAATGGCCATAGTGTCATCTAGTTAACAGGGATATAGATGTAATTTTTAAATTGTGTTTTTCAGCTTTTCGGAAGTATACTTGACTTTAACAATAAACCGTACATATCTAAAGTGAGCAGTTGGATAGGTTATAACATAGGTCCATGGAACCAGCGCCAGGGTCCAATGGGGAACCTAACCACCCCCTCCAGGCTTCCTTGCGCTCCTTTGAAATCCATCCCTTCCACCTCCCCATCCTCACTCAACTGCTGCGGTGCTTTCTGTCACTGTAAACTACTAGTTTGCATTTTCCAGAATTGTACGCCGATGGAATCACACAGGACATATTTTTGTCTGACTTCTTTCACACGGTGTAGCGATTTTGAGGTTCATGCACATGTATGGCATTGTGCGTGTCAGTAGTTCATCCTGTTTGTTGTTACGTCGTGTTCTGCTGCGTGGATATACCACCATTTATCATTCGCCTGGCGACGGCCATTTGTCGTTCGGCATTCTGTTATTGCAAACAAAGCTGCCAGGAACGTTTGTGAACATCTCTTTGTATGGACATATGATTTCGTTTCTCGTGGGTAAATACCTAGAAGTGAACTGGCTGTATCGTATGGTAGACGTATGTTCAACTTTTTAAGAAACTGTCAGACTTTTCCGAGGTGGCTTATTCATTTCACAATCCCACCGGACGTCCTGCCTTGTCCCCGGACTTAGGGGGAAGCCTTTAGTCTTTCACCATTAGATGGAGTGCCAGTTGTAGATATTTTTGTACATGCCCTTTATCAGGTTGAGGAAATTCTCTCTAATTTTAATTTGCTGAGAGCAGTTATAGGGAATGAGATGTGAGATCTTGTCAAATGAGTCTCCTGCATTTATTGAGAGGATCATTATGTGGTTTTCTCCCTTACTCTGTCAGTATGGCGAATTTCATTATTTAATTTGCAAATGCAATTCAATGTTACATTGCTTATAAACCCCACTTGGCCATGATGTATTATTCATCTTGCATATTGCCTGAATTTTGTTAAGAATATTTGCATCTATGTTCATGAGGGACATTTCTCTGTGGTTTTCTTATAACACGGTCTTCTGGTTTTGGTATCATGGTAATGCCGACCTCACAGATTGAGTCGGAAAATGCTTCCTCTTCTTCAGGGTTTTGAAAGAATTTGTGTAAAATGGATTACGTCTCTTTCTTAAACGCTTGGTGGAATTCTCCAGTGAAGCCATGTGGGCCTGGGATTTTCTCTGTGAGATTTCTAACTACAAATTAAGTTTCTTTAATAGATAAGAAGCTGGGCTGTTCAGATTATCTGTTTATCCTTGAGTGAGCTCTGGCAGCTTGGGTCTTTCAAGGAATTTCCCCATTTCATCTGAATTAAGGAGTTTATTAACATAAAGTTGTTCATAATCTTCTCTCGCTGGTACCTAATGCCTGTAGAATTTGCAGTGGTGGCTTCCGTTCTCTCTTTCTGGCCTTGGTGGTTTGCTTCTCTCTCTTCCCAGACCTGTCTGCCGAACAGCTTGTCCATCAGTTCATCTTCTCAAACACCTCGTTTTTATTTCATCGATCTTCTCTACCACTTTTCTCTTTCCTATGTCATTGATTTGTTACTACCTTTGTTATTTATTGCTTTTTGATTAATTTTAAATTAACTTTCTATTCTTTTCCTCCTTTCTTAAGGTGGAAGCTATTTGAGAACTTTCTTGATTTCTGATGAGGTGATAAGTGCTATAAATGTCACTCTAAGCACTGCTTTAGCTGCATCTCACACATTTGGACACGTCATGTTTTCATTTTCATTTATTTCTAATATTCCTTGGCATTTATTCTTTGACCCACAAGTTATTTAGAATTGTGTTATTGAGTTTCCAACTATTTGGGCATTTTAGAAGATATCTTTCAGGTATTGATTTTTGATTTAATTTCCTTGTGCACAGAAAACGTACCTTGCATGACTCGAATCCTTGTAAATGTATTCGTCTTCTTTGTCCCAGAATCAGATCTGTCTTGGCAATGTTTGTGTGCACTTGGAAGGAGTTTGTGCTCTGCTGTGCAGCTGGGCCTTGGATAACATTGTTTTGTTCAACTTCGTTTTGTTATAAGATTCGTGAGGAAAAAAAATCAATTCTCAGTGGGACTGCTGTCCATGTGGAGTGTGCGTGTTCTCCCCATGTCTGCACAGGCTTTCTCCAGGCCCTCCAGGCCCCTCCCACATCCCAAAGAGTGCATATTAAGTGAATTGGCGTGTCTGAACGATCCTAGTCTGAGTGTGTGCGTGTGTGTGGGTGTGTGTGTGTGACTGTGCCCGGCCATGGGGTGGTGTCCTATACAGGGTTGGTTCCCTCCTTGTGCCTGGAGCTTCCCAGATAGCCTACAGCCACTTGCAACCCTGAGCTGGAATACTTGGGTTAGAAAATGAATGAATGAACGAGTACAAATTATTATCAAAAGCTCGTCAAGTCTATGATAATCACACAAATGCATGACAATATGCGATGTGGAGCAGAAGCCCTCAGTGAGCCTGCCACATTTGTGATTGCTTTTTAACTGTGTGGCTGGAGGAAGTGCTCTTAAAATTTTCACTTTCCAATATTTATTCCTTGATTTAACCCAGTGCCACTATGACCATCTTCATGCACTGATTCACCAAAAACCGGGTAAATAATGATCTTTCTTAAATGTATATATAGCTCACATTTACTTCAGTGTTTAATATTAGAAGAGTTTTGGTCTTTATTGAAAAGTTTGGTGATGTTTTTGTGACCAGAAATATGTCATAGGAATTTAACTCTTGTTTATTCCAATTAGCCTTTGGTAAAACTGGTTTTGTTATATGTTTTTCCATTTAAAGTTGCAGTTTCTAGGAATTTACTCATGACATTAAATGAGGACTTACTATTGTTAAGTAGGATATTCTATAAATCTCAGATCGGGTTAAATTGACTTATAGTAAAGTTCAAGTTGTCCATATCCTTACTGATGTTCTGTCTACTTGTTCCGTCAATTTTTGTTTAAAGTTTTGGTGCTGTTTCTTTTCTTTTCTTATTTCAAAATATTAAGGGGGTACAAATGTTTTTGTTACATGGAAACAGTGTATAATGTTGAAGTCAGGGCTTTTAGTGTGGCGGTCACCAGAATAGTGTTCATTGTACCCCATAGGCAAGCTTTTAACCCTCCTCCCTTCCCAGCCTCCCCCCATTCTTGGTTTCCAGTGTCCTTTATGCCTGTGCAGCCCATCATTTCGCTCCTACTTATTAGTGAGAACATGTGGTTTTTGGTTTTCCATTCCTGAGATACTTCACTTAGGATAGTGGTCTCTACTTCCGTCCAAGTTGCTGCAAAAGACATTATTTCATTCCTGAGTAGTACTCCATGGTGTATATTTTAATATATACCACATTTTCTTTATCCACTCATAAACTGATGGGCATTTAGGTTGATTCCACATCTCTGCAATTGTGAATTGTGCTGCAATGAACATTCAAGTGCGGGTGTCTTTTTGATAAAATGACTTCCTTTCCTTTGGGTAGATACCCAGTAGTGGGATTGCTGGATGGAATGGTGGGTCTACTTTTAGTTCTTTGAGGAATGTCCATACTGTTTTCCATAGAGGTTGTACTAATTTGCAGTGCCACCAACAGTGTATAAGCCTTCCTTTTTCTCTGCATCCATGCTAGCATCTATTGTTTTTTGACTTTTTAATAATAGCCATTCTGATAGGGGTAAGGTGGTATCTCACTGTGGTTTTAATTTGCATTTCCCCGATGATTAGTGATGTTGAGCATTTTCTTTCATATGTTTGTTAGCCATTTGGCTATTTTCTTTTGTAAAACTTCTGGTCATGTCTTTTGACCACTTTTGATGGGGTTGCTTGTTTCTTTCTTGCTGATTTGATTAAGAGAGCCTGCTGAAGTCTCCAACTATAATTTTGGATTTGTCTATTTCTCGTTTTAGTCTTACCAGCTTTTATTCCAGATATTTTGAAGCTCTTTCATTAGGGGTATAAACATTTAGGGTTTTTATATACTCTTGATGAATTTTCCCCTTTACCATTATTAAATGATTCTTTTAATCCTTAGCGGTACTCTTTGTCTGACATTAATGTAGCCACTCTGGCTTCCTTCTGATCACTGCCAACAGGACACATTCTGTTTCCATTCTCCTACCTTTAATTTATCTATGATTTTTCAAGAGAGTGGGTTTATTTTAGGAAGCATGTACTATGTTCTTGCTTCTGTATTGAATCTAACAACTTTTACTGGAGGTGTTTATTTACATTCAGTGGGATTATGGATATAATTGGCTTTAAATCCACTTTCTTGCTATTTGTTTTCCATTTATCCCATAAGTTCTTTGTTCCCCTTTTTCCTGACTTCCTTTGGATACATTGAGCAATTTTTCTTATTTCAGTTTATGTCTTCTGTTGATTTATTCCCTATATTTTTTTTTCTTTAAATATAGACTTCAGGACTTTCAGTGTACATCTTAAATTTATCACAGTCTGTCTTCAAGTGATCTCAGGTGCCTTCACATGGTCTAACCGTCTTGCACAGCTGTGCTTTCGGTCCTCCCTTCCCAGCCTTTGTGCTGTTGTTTCCACGCCTTTTATTTCTACCTGTGCTTTACACCTCACAACGCATTATCATTCAATTCACTTGAAATGGTCAATTATCTTTTAAAGAGATTTTTGAAACAAGAGGCAGTGTCTTTCATATTTACCCAGTCTGTCCGGTGCTTCTCACGTCTTCATGCACGTGCACATTGCGGTCTGTCACCGTTTGCCTCCTGCACGGGGGCTCACCCTCTCACATCTCTCAGTGAGGGTCTGCTGGCAATGAATTTCCTCAGATTTGTATGTCTGAAAAAGTCTTTCTTTTTGAAAGCTATTTTTTTTTTTGGTGCGTAAATATTCTAGATTGACAATTTTTTTTTACCTCCAGATGTCGCTGTATTGTCTCCTGGCATGCATTGTTTCTGATGAGAAGTCGGCTGCCACTCTTACATTTGTTCCTCTGTGCACACATAGTATGTTTCTCCTTCCCTCACTCTTGCTGCTTTTAAAGTTTTCTCTCTATCATCGGTTTTGGGCAATTATATTATAATGTACCTTGGTGTACTTTTCTCTATATTTCTTGTATTTTGGGATTCTTGTATCTGTGGGTTTATAGTTTTTATCAAATTTGGAAACATTTCAACCATAATTTATTCAAATATATTTTTCCCCACCTGCCTCTCCTTTCAGGGACTCCAGTTACATGTAGATTGGGCTGTTTGACTTTGTCCCACTGTTCACTAAAGCTCTGCCCAGTCCCCCCACCATCTTTTTGCTTTCTCTGTCTTATTGTGGATGGCTGCACTGCTGTGTCTTCGAGTGCAGCAAATGTTTGCTCTAGGGTGAAATCTGCTGTTAATCCCAGGCTTTAAAAAAAAAAAACAACTCTACAAGTTTGTGTCTTTCTAAAATCTCCCACGTCTCTTTTCAACATTCTTATGTTCTCCTCTACCCTCTTAACATAAAAAATGTAGTTACAATAACTGTTTAACATCTTTGTCTACTAACTCTATCATCTGTGTCATTTCTGAGTTTGTTTCTATTGATCGATATTTTTCTTGATTATGGGTCATATTTTCCTAATACTGCCCATTCTTAATACTTTTTGATTGGATTCCAGAATTGTAAATTTTATTTTGCTGGGTGCTGGATAATTTTGTATTCCTTTGTATATTCCTGAGTTTTGTTCCCAGAAGCCATGATGTTGCTTGGAAACGGCTTGGTCCCTTTTTTTTTTTTTTTTTTT
>VBSM01001979.1:2392353-2403208 GCA_008086735.1 Cheirogaleus medius
GGCCTGAGGGGCCAGAACGAGAAGTGGGGGTGGAGGTGCTGAGTGCCCGAGACATTGGCACCCGTCTGCAAGGGGTGTGACCCCAGGCGGGCCTTCGGGACAGCAGCCTGCAGGGCAGAGAGAGCTTGTCCCTGTTCTGTGTTTGGGAGCACGGACGGATGCTGGGGAAAGCTGCCAGGCGTCCAGCGGATGGAGGCCGAGCCCATGACAGAGCCAGCCGGGCTCGGGCCAAAGGCACGCACTGTACTCTGAGGCCATTGTAAATTTTGCCAAAACCCCAGGGTTTGAGCCAGAAAGAGGACCTCTAGTTAGAGCTGGGGGTGGGTGGGGCTAGGGCAGTGGGTATTGTTGTAATTGTTTCATAACATGCTAAGTTAATTTATTTGTTTTGACTTGCGCCTTTTAAATAGAGTTTCATCATTTAATGTGTTTTCCATCTTACCCTGTTGCATGGGTAGGAGACCTTGTGTTTGTTTACTCGCGGGAGGCCTCCCATCCCCCAGTCCCCGTTCCACCAGCTGGGCAGGGAGATAGTATTTTTATAGCCTGCACTTTCTGGTGCCTTCACGTCCTTCTCCATTTTCACTTCCCTTGCTGATTTGAACCACGGCCACGACAACGGTTCCCCCTTGACTTCTACACCGGGGCGATCCCATGCAGAAACGCGTCCCGGCCCCTCCTGCCCCAGCCGCGGCCCGATGGCCAGCATCCCGGCGGGACCGCGCAGGGAGCACGGAGGCACAGGCCCTGCGGATGCAGGCGGCGCAGGGAGTCTCCCAGAGTGCGAGGTGGGAGCTCGGGTGCTGGGATGGGGGTGGGGGCTCCTCCCGGGCTGCAGGACCCCGAGGTCACAGACCAAGGCCCACCACTGCTCCTCTGCACACATGACTGGCCCGCACCTCCCTCTCCCTTCCCGGGCATCTCTAGGGTTTGCTTCAGGGCAGGGGCCAGCAGCCTGTGACAGTTCACCACCTTGTCAGGAACCAGACGTCACGAAAAGCCTCCTGTCATTGATGGGGAGACCCTGTCGTCCCAATCGACGTGCATTCGTTGGTGTCCACTCCACAGAGCTCAAACGCGGGTCTCCACGGGACTCCCGCCACCCAGACGCAAGAGCCGCTTGCGGGAGTATGCCCTGGTCACATGCGGCTCTCCGCGACACTGCGCCAGAGCCCCCACTGCGCCAGGTGACAGCCCTTCCCTGGCTGGCGCCCCGCCTGTCCAGACCCACCCTCCTCTGCCCTTCACCCGACGCCCTGTCCTCACCTGCACACCCTACTGGTGCCCCTTCCCTCCCTCCGCTGCTCCTCGTCCCCACCTGCCCTGCCTGCCCTCCACCCCTGTGTCAGCCACCCTCTTCTGTTCTCGTCCTCACCTCTGTGAGTAATCATTGTCACTCTCACTTGTCATTGCCTTCCTTTACGTGACATCGGCCCCCTTAGGAAGTGGCGGCGTTGTGGCATTCACGCTCACACGCCCAGAACCCGGCACCGAGCTTGGCATAGAGCAGACACGGGTGACTGCGTCTTGCTGGGGCGACAGAGCGGCTCCCACTGCTAACACGAAGGGTCACACAACTTCTGCTCCTGACACGGTGGTGAACGGTCACGGCTGCCGGCACCTCCCCTGAACCAAACCCCGGAGATGCCGGGGGTGGGGTTGGGGTGTGGAGGGGTGTGGGGGGCCGGCCAATCAGGCCTCGAGAAACCCTGCGGGCCACTGAGGGGTCCCGTGCTGCCACGTGGGGAACGTGTCCCTCAGTGCAGAAGAGACGGATCCCAGCAGGATGCCAGCCGGAGCAGCGAAGAGGAAATCAACCTAGCAAAACGTGCAGGTATCCAAGCCAGCAAGACCCACGCCAAAACGAAAGCGAAAGGCAAATCTATAAGAATCCAGAACCGAAATTTGAAATGATACCCACTTGACTTCAGGAAGGGCTGTGGGATCAAGCTGCAGATAGGGGAAAGAAGCTTAATTTGGGGACCATAATAACTTAGATACGACAGCCACGAAAAACAAAAATAAAATGCGTAATTTTCAACCAGCTGAAAACAATTCCATCTTTCTAATGCAGGGTAGGAAAGGAAGAGGGTAAACAAAATGAAAGTTAAATAGAAAAAAGAATTAAATAAAACAGCTGAAAAAATCTGATTATGCTAGTAATTACAAGGAATGTAAATTGGTTGAATCAATTAAAGAGACTTTCATATTGGATTTCCAAAAAATTTTCAGTAACAAATTGTTTCTAAGAGATGTACTTAAAATAAAAGGGTGCTTAAAGGTTGAACACAAAGAGATAAAATGTAATTTTGCAGCGATATATGAGTCAAAATAAATCTAAGGTAACAAATTTTTTAAAGGTCTTCCAAAATAGATTTTAAAGTTGAAAATATAATATGGGTCAAAAATAGAGATACCAGTCCCGGTGAGACACTCTGTCTCAAAAAAAAAAAAAAAAAAAAAAAAGAAAGAAAGAAAGAAATCTTTTCTTTAAGATCATGGAGATTTTCTTCTATTAATATATTTTCTCCTAGAATTTTTGTAGTTTATAGTTTAGATCTTTCATTAGGTCTGTGATTGATTTGAAGTAATATGGTATAAGCTTGAGCTACACTTTTTGTTTTTTTGTGTATGAACATCTCATTGTTTCTGTATCTGTTAAAGAGATGATCTATGCCTCCATTGAATTGCCTTGGAACCTTCATCAAAAGTCAATTGACATATATGTGTGGTCTGTTTAAACATTTTGTTCCTTCTATTGCATTGCTCTGTTTGCTACTTTTATGCAAATACCAAATCATCTTGTTTATGCACAGTGTAATAAGTATTGAAATGAGGAGGCAAAGGTTGTATAAGATTTTAAAGATAAAATTTCCCTCTAAACACTGCTTTGGCGACATCACATAAATTTAATGTTGTGTTTTCATTTTCAATTTGTTCAATATACTTTCAATTTTGTTTAAATTTATTTTAAATGTATTTCTTGACCCACGCATTGTTTCAAAGTGATGTTTAATTTCCAAGCATGTGAGTATTTTTCTGATTTCTTTCTGTTGTTGATTTCTCATTAAACTGTTGTGGTCAGAGAAGGTACTTTAGATTCTTTCAATTACTTTACATTTATTGTGAATTTTTCTAGTGCTTAGACTATGACCTCTCCTGGAGAATGTTGCAGGTATGCTTGGAAAAAAAAAATGTGTATATTGTAGTTGTAGGGCGGGTTGTTCTTTATGTATGTGTTAGCTAAATTTAGTTGTGTGATAAAGCTTTTCCAGTCTTGTATATCTTACAGATTATCTATGTTATATATACATTCATGTGCCAGAAAATGACATTTGAGTTATCAACAGACCACATATACCACGGTGTTCCCATAAGATTATAATGGAGCTGAGACATTCCTGCCGTCTAGTGATGTAGTAGCTGTCTGACACCATAGCGCAATGCATTGCTCACGTGTTTGCGGTGATGTGGTAGAAACAAACCCGCCGCACTGCCGGTTGTATAAAAGTCTAGCATATATGATTATGTGCAGTACATAATACTGGATAATGATAATAAATGACTATGCTACTGGTTTATGTATTTACTATACTGTACTTTCTATAGTTATTTTAGAGTGTATGCCTTCTACTTATTAAAAAAAAAAAAAACGTTAGCCGTAAAACAGCCTCAGACAGGTCCTTCAGGAGGTATCCAGAAGCAGGCACTGTTATCATAGGAGATGACAGCTCCGTGCATGTTTTTGCCCCTGAAGACCTTCCGGTGGGACCAGATGTGGAGGCAGATGTAGACCGTGATATTGATGACCCTGACCCCGTGTGGGTCTAGGCTAGTGTGTGCGTCTGTGTCTTAGTTTCTACCAAAAAACAACTTAGAAGGTAAAAAGAAAAGTTATTTAAGTAGAAAAAAGCTCATAGAATAAGGATATAAAGAAAGAAAATAGTTTTTGTACAACTGTAAAATGTGTTTGTGTCTTAAGCTAAGTGGTGTTACGAAAGAGTCAAGAAACAAAAAATAATTAAAAAGTTTATAAAGCAAAAGAGTTACAGTAAGCTTAATTTATTATTAAAGAAAGAAAAATAATTTTTAATAAGTTAGCATAGCATAAGTGTGCAGTGATCATAGAGTCCACAGTCATGCACGGAGATGTCCCAGGCCCTCACGCTCCCTCGCCCCTCACTCACGGATTCGCCCAGGACAACTTCCAGTCCTGTAAGCTCCAGTCATGGTAAGTATACAGATGTACCTACCATTTTTATCTCTTGTACCGTATTTTTATTGTATCGTTTCTACGTTGACATACGTTTAGATACACAAATACTTAGCATTGTGTTACAGTTGCCTGTAGTATTCACTGTGTAACATGCTGGCCCAGCGTGTAGCTTGGGAGCAGCAGGCTTCGCACACAGCCCAGGCGTGCAGTAGGCTGTAACATCTGGGTTTGTGCAAGTCCACTCTATGATGTTTGCACAGCGAAGTTGATGCATTTCTCAAAATGTATCCCCATCATTAAGCGACACGTGACCGTACGTATGTAACTTATCACGGTCGACTGGCGGTGTCATTTTACTAGTTTAGATGAAGTTTAAAAAAACGACCTCTCTCTACATTCCCGCACTCTATCTAGTTTATACCATAGTTGCCTTAAATATTCCTTCTGCATACACTGAGACCTGCATCGGACAGTGTTATAATTTTTGCTTCAACTGTCAAACGTAATTTATAAAACTCAAGAGCAGAAGAAAAGTTTATCGTGTTTAATTATATTTTTGCCCCTTTTGTTGTTATTCCTTCCTTTCTGATGTTCCAGGATTCCTTCACTTTAATTATTTTCTTTATGTTTAGAGAACTTCCTTCAACCATTCTTGAGGGGAGGTCAGCTGGTGACAAATTCTCTTAGTTTTTCTTCATCTCAGAAGGCTCTGACTTCTTCTTAATTACTGAAGGGTATTTTCTCTGGATGGAGAATTCTGGGTCGACAATTCCTTTCTTTGAGTACTTGAAAAAAATATTGTCACTTCTTTCTGGCCTCCGTGGTTTCTAATAAGAAATTCATTGTCACTTTAATTGTTTTTCTCCAGTAGTAGGTTAGGCGTTGTTTCTCTCTCACTGCTTTAAAGACTTTATTTTTTTGTCTTTAATGTTCAGGAGTTTGTCTATGATGTGTCTTGGTATGGATTTATATGAGTTTGTCCATGTTTGAGATTCACTGAGCTTTATAAATAGGCAGGTTTATGTCTTTTGACAAATTAGGAAAATTTTCAGCCATTCTTTCTTCCAGTGTTTTTAGCCCCGCCCTCTTTCTGTCTCCCGCGGAATTCCACGGTGTGGACGCTGAGTCTCGAAAGCTCCTGCGTGCGCTTCACTTTTTTAGTCTATTTTTTTCTTTGTTGTTTTATTTTCAAGTTCAGTGATTCTTTTCTCTGTTCTTTCTATTCTGCCATCGAGTGCATCGAGCTTTTAATTTTTGTTACTGTATTTTTCCGTTCTGTGGTTTTCATTTGGATTTTCTTTATGCCTTCTATTTCTTTGCTGAAACTATCATAGTTTGTGTCTGTTGAATGTATTTATCAAGGCACTTGTATTATAGCTGCTTTAAAGTCCTCATTTGATCATTTTAACATCTATGGAATCCTGGTTTAAGTACCTGCTGATTGCCTTTTTTCTTCAAGCTGGGGATTTTGTTTGTTTGTTTCTTGGTATAGTGAGTGATTTTTTAATTGAAAACCTGACATTTTGGGTGTTATGTTGTCAGACCCTGGATCATATTTAAATCTGTGGCATCAGACGTCCTCTGACACTGGTCCAGTGCAGGAAGAGTGGCCCTGCTCTGTGCCTGCCAGGTGAGGGCAGAAACCAAGGTCCCCTCTCAGCCTCCATGGGCACCCAGGGAGGGGAGGCGGGCTCTTCCTGACCGGGCAGAGGTGGAAGTTCGGCCCTCAGTGAGGACTCCGCTGGTAGAAACTTGCCTGCAAGGCCCAAGGCGCCTGGGACTCATCCCGTGTTGCCTCCATTGACCTTGTGGGGGTGACCTGGCTTCCGCCTCGGTGGGGTGGGGGCAGAATACTCATCGCTGCCGGCTGAGAGTGGAGTCCAGGCTGCACACTTGGTCCCCACCGACTCAGTGGGGTGCGGTGCCTCATTGCTGCCTGGCAATGGGGGAACATCCTGTGTCCTCAGCCAGCCAGTGCAGGGGTTTCGTGCCTTGTTTTAGCCCCACAGGGTAGGAATCTGTGCCCCTCACGCAATGACAGATGGCAAGGGGGAGCTGGGGCTGCAGCTTTTTCTGTGGCATTTGGCAGGGGTGGAAAGGTTCTGTGTAAAAGTTTTCGGTATTACTAGATTGCCCTTTTCCTCGTCCTTTAGCTGGAAAGGGCAGGCTTTCCTTGGGGCATTATTTGTCTATACACGTCGGCACTTCTGCCAGTTTTTCAGTCTGGGATGTGTAAGGCAAAATGAAAACCCAGCTCCACGCCACGTCACTGTGGAGGTCCTGAGGTCCCTGTCCAGCCTTCTTCCTCCTTTCCACTGTTCAGAATCTTCTTATGTTTGTTTTCTGTGTAATGCCCAGCGTGTTTAACTGTGCTTAGCAGGAGGGATCGGGAAAAGTAGATCTACTCCATCTTTCCAGAAGTGGAAGTCCCCTATATGTTTAATAAACAAAACAATGCAGTGTTATAATTATTGCTTTAAACGACCTTTTTTTAAAAAAAAATTAAGAATGTGCTTATGTACGTATGTGTGTGCATTCAGTCTTCTATATTTACCCATGTATTTAGCATTTCCAGTGTTCTTCATTTATTCTTGTGGGTTCAATTCTTTGTAGCCTGAAGGACTTCCTTTAGTAATTCTCACAGAGTATCTTCTAGAAACTCATTCTCCATTTTTGTTTGTCTTGGGATGTTTTTTATTTCTCATTCAATTTTGCAGGATAGCTTTAATAGCTATAGAAGTTTTGGTTGACAGGGTTGGGTTTTTCTGTTTTGTCTTGTTTTTTTACACATTAAATATGTTATTTCACTGTCTTCTTGCTATCATTATTTCTGATAAGAAATCAACCATTGATTACTGCTCTCCTGTACAGGGTAAATTGTTGTTCATTTTCTACTTTCCAGAGTTTCTCTTTGTCTTTGACGTTCTCCACTTTGACTCTGGTGTCTGTGGTGTGGATCTCTTTATATTTACTACTTGGGTTTCACTGGAATTCTTGAATCTGTAAATTAATGTTTTCATTAAATCTTGGAAATTTCAGACACTTCTTCACCTAGTTTTACGCTCCCTTTTCTCTTCTTCTGGGACTCGCATGACACCGTTTGTTTCTTTTTTCTCAAGGATCACTGCTCTGTACTGCCTGTTGTCCAAGATGTGAAAATCATTTCATATACTGTGTCTCATTTTCTACTTTAGTCAAAAGAGAATCATTTGAAGCCTGATTTCTCATCATGATCTCAGGCAAAAGTCTTTTAAGAGGTTGAGCACTGCAGGAGAAAAATCTATACATTAAAAACCCCAGAGAGAGGCACCCCAAATTCTGACTACAAATTGCCCCTTCAAATCCTTAAGCTGTGCAGGTGTGAAGCAAAGACTTTAAAAAATCCAGTGGAAAACAGCATCTGGAAGCTTGAAACTGCTGAACAGAGTTTTCAGCAGATTCCCCGTGTTGGGGATACAGAATTTGGAATTCAAGACATGCCAAGTAAAAGGTTCTTCATAACCATTTTGGAATTTCTTTTAAACACCCACAGGGGCCACGTCCCTGAACCAAGGACTAAATTCTAGGACTAAGGCACAAATATAAATTGACTTTCCCTGACAAAACTTAAAACCAAGTCTCCACAGGATTCAGGTGATCTACTATTTTATTTAACTCAACATCCTTCACAGGGAAATACAGAATCAAAGTCTCTGTAATGTATCATTCATTATGTTCAGCATACAATCAAAAATTAATAGACATATAAAAAATTGACCTATGATCAAGAGAAAAAATAGTTTGTACTTAATAAAAACAGACTGCATTAATAATCCAGAATTTAGAATGAGCAGATGATGACTTTAAAATATCTGTTATAATATGTTAAATAATCTTGAAGAAAACGTGATTAAACAAATGCTTCTTAACTTATGATGGGTTTACATCCTGATAAACTCCATAGTAAGTCAAAAATATGATAAGACAGAATGCATTTAATAACCTGATAAGCCCATATCATAAAGTCAAAAACCCATAAGTTGAACTGTCACAAATTGGAAATTGTCTGTAATAGGTAAAATGATGAGACATTTAAGGAGAGATCGGGGACCATTAAAAAGAACTAAATGTCCATCCCTACCTGAAATCAAGCACTCACTGGATAGGATTAACTTTATAGTGAAGATATTGTGGAGAGATTAAATGGTCAGTGAAAATGAAGGTAGGCCGAAGAAATTTTTCAAACTATAGCACAGAGAGAATTGAAGGAGACAAAAGCAATGGGCAGAGCCCCAGTGGCCTGTGGAACACTATAAAGCAGCCTAATATAAGTGGAATCAGAATTTCAGAGAGAAATAAGAGAGAAAAATCAAGAAAAACAGAAGAAATAGTGGCCAGAGGTTTTCCAAATTTTATTAAAAGCATCCAGCCACAGCTCTACAATTTTCAGAGAAACCCAGCAGGATAAAAACAAGGGAAAGCACAGCTAGACATATTGGCCTGGGGCACAGGTGGACTTTGAGTTTCATCTGCTGAAGCTCAAAGATAGAGAACAAAAGAACGCAGTAAATATAAGAAAACACACTAAAATGATGCGTGACTCCTCCTAAGAAACAAGGTAAGCCAGAAAGCAGCAGGAAAATGTCTTTATAAATTGTAAAAGTGCTGAAAGAAAAAAAATAAAAACCAACCTCCAACATGGAATATCCTTCAAAAATGAAGATAAAATAAAAACATTTCCATTGAATGAAATCTGAGAGAACTGCCCGCAAACCTACGTGACGAGGAACGTGAAAGGATGGAGGTGTGCGAAGCTAGATGGCAACTCGGACTACGGGAGGAAGGGAGGAGCATTGAAATGTAAGTTTACAGTAAACAAAGAAACTATTTTTTTCTTAATTCCTTTGAAACAAGTGATTGCTTATATAGCAATGTAATATGGAGTTCATTACATGTAGAAGTGAAATATATATTAATACAACAACTGCAAAGGTATGGGAGAGAGTTAAATAAAAATGTACTGTTGTGAGATTCTTGTGTATTAAGTGGCACAATATTAATTCAAAGTGAATGTGATAACTTAATGATGCATGTTGTAGTCCTTCAAGTGACCACCAAAAGAATAACAATTAGAATATGAAGAATAATGCAAAGAGATACGCCCAAATATCCAAAAGAGATGGAATCAATTGCTAGCCTATATCTGATTATGGCAGGAAAGGAGGAACAAAGGAAAAAGAGCAAAACGGGGGCAAATTAGAACCAAATCCAATGGTGGTTTATTTAATCCTGACCATATTTGTAGTGACATTAGATGTACATGGTTTCTACCAGAGATAAAGATGAACATTTTGTACTAGAAGTATCAACTTATTAAGAAGACATAATAACCCTAAGTGTATTTTTACCTTATAACAGAGCTTCAAAATACATAAAGCAAAAATTGATAAACTAAAAAGAGATATAGACACATGAAAAATCATAGTTAGACACTATAACATTCCTCTTTCAAAAATTGATAGAACAAGTCTACCAAAAATCTGTAAGATACAGAACACTTGAACAACACTCTCAATCACATTGATATAATTTACATTTACTCAACTACACACAGCAAATGCAGAATGCGCATTCTTTTCAAGTGCCCATGGAACTTCATCAGGATAGACCATGTGCTGTGATTGATATAAGGCAAATATCAGTATATTTCAAAAGGTAGAATTAGTTAACAGTACAGTCTCTGATTATAATGGAATTAAACTGGAAATAAATACCAAAAATATAACTACAAATCTTCAAATTTGAGGAAATTAAGCAACACACTTCTAAATAACCAAAGGGTATAAAAATGACAAGAGAAATTAGAATGAAAACACAACATATCAAAATGTGGGGGGGAAGGATGGTATCCTTCCTAACTTATTCTATGAAGCCAATATCACCTTGATACCAAAGCCAGGAAAGGATGCAAACAAAAAGAAAATTACAGACCAATATCCCTCATGAATATAGATGCAAAAATCCTAAATAAAATTTTAGCAAATAGGATTCAGCAGCACATCAAAAAAATAATTCACCATGACCAGGCGTGCTTTATTCCAGGGATGCAAGGCTGGTTCAACATACGCAAGTCTATAAATGCTATTCACTTCATAAATAAAATCAAGAACAAAGACCATATGATTCTGTCAAAAGATGCAGAAAAAGCATTTGACAAAGTCCAACACACCTTTATGATAAAAACTGTTAACAAAATAGACATAGACGGCTCATACTTTAAATTTATCAAATCCATTTATGACAAACCCATTGCTAATCTCATTCTAAATGGGGAAAAATTGAAATCATTCCCTCTTTGAACCGGAACTAGACAAGGATGCCCACTATCTCCTCTTCTATTCAACACAGTGCTTGAAGTCCTAGCTATAGCAATCAGGCAAGAGAGGGGTATTAAGGGCATCCAAGTGGGGGCAGATGAGATCAAACTCTCGCTCTTTACTGATGATATGATATTATACCTAGAAAACCCCATAGATTCATCCAAGAGACTTCTAGATTTAATAAATGAATTCAGTAAAGTTTCAGGTTATAAAATCAATACACACAAATCAGAAGCATTCATATAGGCCAAGAACCATCAAGCAGAAACTCAAATAAAAA
>VBSM01001979.1:2436237-2447464 GCA_008086735.1 Cheirogaleus medius
AAAAAAAAAAAAGAGCTTCAGGGAGCTGCAGATGACTTTCAGAGACCCCAAGAAGTATGTGTAAACTGGGGCAGAGGAGGAGGAAACAGAAAAAAAATTTTTGTTTTGAAAAAATAAAGCAGAAAATTTTACAAATTTGCCGGAGGCTGTAAACACCGAGATCCAAGGAGGTTAGTGAGCCCCAAGCGCACGAAACGTGCAGACGAGCACACGGACGCACTTCCTGATCCAACTGCTTAGAGCCCGTGGTGCAGCAGAGGAGAAGCCTCAGTCCCCACAGAGGAACGGAAGGACAGATGGAAGCCGATTCTCGTCCTAAGCAGTGCGAGCAAGAAGACAGCAGGGTCGCGCCTCTGAGTGTTGAAACAAAAAATTGACCTACTTTCTATTCTATATCCGGCAAAAACATCTTTCCAAAATGAAGGCAAAATGAAGACTTACTAAGACACGTAAAAGCTGGAAGCATCTGTGATCAGCAGACCCGCACTATGGAAAGCATAAAAGGACGTCCTACCGGCAGAAGGAAACGGGGCCAAACAGGTGCAGGAATCTAGTAATACACCACGGAAGGAAGAGCACCGGAAACAGCGATGATGTAGATACATATATTTCCATTATTTAAAAACATCTCTTTAAAAGATGACTTTGAGCCATTTGGTGCTGGAAGGCAACTTTGGGCCCAGGGCCCTAGATCAGGTGCCGAGAGCCCCGGGGGAAGGGGCACTGCCAGGCCGAAGTGGACGCTGGGAACGGGAGTGTTTAATGACTCAGGAGCGTGTCACGAACCCTCTCTGGGGCATGTCTGCTGGCTCCGTCCGCAGGCAATCTGACGGGGAGGAGATGACGTTAACAGGGTGCGTGAAAACGGGTTCTCCACGCACCGCTTGAAAGAGACTCCAGCCTTGTAGTCCCAACAATGCTTTGCCCATAACAGCAGCACGGTTGGCCAATGGCCATCCTCCATACAGACCCTCTTACCTGGAGGGCTCTCTTGCAGACTTTACCTCCATGATGAAGCAGCTGTCCCGTCGCTCTGTGTTGGCGTGGTTCAGAGCGGTTCCACACAGCACGGACTTGGTCAAGATCATGCATGTAAGTTTGCAGTTTATCTCCCTGAAACTGAGTGGTGACTGTCCCGCTTGGTGCTTGATGTTCCCGTGTTTCACCCTGCCGTGGATTCTATCCCCGGTGAACTGAATGTGCGGAGAAATTTGCAAAATGGAGGTGGAACGGCAAAAGCATTTGGCAGGTACTAATGTGTGCAGAGAGAATTTTCCACAAGGTTGATGCAGCGAGCTCCCTAAGCCCAGAGGCTACAGCATGTGTGTGCATGTATGTTCGTGTGTGTTTATGTTCAGCTTTTAAAAAATAAACTGGTTGATGGTGTTAAGATGCATGCTGCTTGTGTATTTGACCAACCTAAAATAGCAGACAGCTTTACTCCAGGGTATCCACATCTGCACGTCCTGAAACCGAGGGAAGATGCTGAGTCTGAGAAAGAGCTGGCCGCACTGCCCGGTCACAGTGGCCGCCACTGCTGCTGGCCCGTGCGGTGGAAAGCCTGACTCAGGACAACCTTCCAGGAAAAAGGAGGGAACAGCCATGTCTGGGAGACGTTGGGAGTGTGGGCGCTGGCCGGGCGGAAGCTGGCCGGTGGCAAGGACTGCCTAAGAGCACCGCAGGGCAAGCACGGTGCCCCACTGAGCAATAGAAAGAACCAACCATGAGACCCCGCGACTGGGCTAGAGCGCGAGTCGTTACGCGGGTGGGGAGAGCTAGTCAGAGACAGGCAGGCAGGTGTAGAGCTTGAAAGGAACCCGCCACCGGAGCCGTGCCGTGGCAGGTCACCGTCTCCAGCCTGCCTGGGAGGTACTGTTGAGTTTACAGGACCCTCAGGGCATCCCGTGTCCTTCCCAGGACAAGGTGACCTTTAAAAGTGTTTTGTTCAGGTCGATCTGTCCTCAAAGGAAGGGATCCTCTCCCTCGAGATGACTCCCCAGACCCTCAGGCCGACAGAAGCGCCGGGAGGCGACGAGGGTGGTACGAGAGCCCGCAGTCTCAGCCACGGTCAACCTCGGCCGGGCACTGCTGGTGGGGGGAGACAGTCCCGCTGAGAGAGGACCCTTCTGTGCCGGCATGGAAAAGAGAGAGCGCAGGTGGGGCTTGCGTAGGCATTCTGAGATTCCACACACGTGAGGCAGCAGGAAAGTGACCGCAAAGTCTGCACAGAATTGCAGCAGATGGATTCGCAACGTGGCCAAGCTGAACGCAACCCTCTCTCATCTCCTAGAGAGGCCGGCGGGCCCACTGCCCATCTGTGAAAGATTTCTGAGGTCATGCGGGGGGCTGTGTTTGCAATCCCAAGGCTCAGGAGGCCTGAGACCTTGCACAGTAAAATCAAAATGTTGTGCCTCTCGTGGGACCCGTGGTTTTCTCAGAGAGATGCACTAAGCAGGAGCCGGTGGAGAGGGAGCTGCCTCCTTTCTCTTTAGCAAGAGAAAGAGCTGGATCAGTACCCTCACCTTGACAGTCACGCCTCCGCTTCCTCTGCTGGGCTGCGAAGAGGGCTTGGTCACCTCCTCACAGTGTTGTGGCTGCTGAGGGGTTAACTGCAGTCTGCAGAGACAGGGTCCTCTGCGCTGGGGGGCTGCTCGGCCTGTGGAACAGCCCAGAATCCTGCCCCACCCCGCACTGCCCCTCGCTGACCTGGTCAGCCCCCGCTGGCGTCCGGGCCAGACCTGCGTCTGGTCTGTCTCACACGCAGCAGTCGGACCTGCCACCCTTCAAGCAGAAGGACTCAGCGTTGGGTAAATCTGACGTCTTCCAAATGCCACGGGGCGCACGGTGGGGCCAGCTGCAATTGCCGCCGATTGAGATTTCATAGATTTACTTTCTCTCTTGGAAAACTAAACTCCACAGGGATCATGGAAGCTTCTGCTAAGAGTGCTGATGTTGTCAGTTAAAACATATTTTCCTTTTTTTTTTTTTTCCTTTGGAAGAAGGGATGTCATCATTCCCAAGTGTCAAGAAGCTGAAACAGTTATCGGGGATGTTTTTTGTAATAGCTTTGATTTCACACGGGCTGTGTTTCTGATCCAAGCGATGCCGACATGAGACCAGCGAGGGAGCTCGAGTCCTCCCTGAGTGACAGCCGTGGTGGCTTGGCCACTGCTGCGGACGCCCCACCTTCACTCAGGGAGAGATGGGGCCAGGCTCTCTCAGAAACGCCCTCCCCCATCCTGCCCCGTGGATGTCGTAGTGGTTGGGGCTGATGTCGGATAACATGCAAGGCTTTATAAAGCATAAAGGGATGTTTGCCGCAGGTACCCACTTGGTGACTAGGAAAGTGTCCTTCAACACTTGTCCCCCAGCAGCTGGCACATAGTGGTGGCTTTGCTGAGTGGTTCAAAGGTCTCTTCAGTGTCCAGGCCCAGGTATCTGAATGGAGTGTCTAGGGATTAAAGACCGGGTTGGTGTATTAATCAACTTATACTGATACAACAAAACACCATAGACTGGGTGGCTTAAGCAACAGAAATTCACTTCTCACGGTTCTGGAGACTAGGAAGTCCAAGATCAAAGTGCCAGTAAGTGCTTCTGTTCCTGGCAAGGGCTCTCCTCCTGGCTTGCAGACGGCCACCTTCTTGCTGTGTCCTCACGTGGTGGGGAGTTGGGGGAGGGGAGCACGCACACAAGTGAACGAGAGAGTACTGTCATATCTCTTCTCATAAGGCACTAATCCCACCGTGAGGGCTCCACCCTCATAACTCAGCCACCTCCCGCATGCCCCATCTCCAAATACCTTCACGTTGAGGGTTAGAGTTGCAATGTATAACTTTGGGGCAGGCACGATTCAGTCTGCAGCCATGAGGGAAGTGGGTAAGGCAGCTCCCATGTGAGATTTGCTTGCCAGACAAACCCACAGGGAAGTCTTTCTTTCTGCCCTGGGGCCATCTGCCCAGAGCTCCAGGGGCCCCAGCAGGGCATATGCCCTGATGCCTCAACCATTTGCTCCCTCTGGACGCCAAAATCAACACTGTCCTAAGAACAAAACCCTTCCAGCCTCAGCCTGAATTCAGGCTCACACCTGCCCACCTGCCCTGCCGTGGGGCATCCGTTCTCCCACTCAGCCCAGGGCCACCTGCCTTTAGCGGCGGGATTTTCAGCTTGTGGGTAATAACACATAAGTGGGTCTAGATAATTATTTTAGTGGCCCATTACCAACATTTTGTTTAAAGAATGAGGCATAATAGGAAAACCAGAGTGTGTCCCTGAAGCAGTAGCTATAGTTACAACACTTACAGCAGTAGGAGTGGTTGGTGGACTTTTTGTCTCATATGTAATGCGTGAGAATAAGTGTGTCTTCCTCGGCGCATGAGCTGGATCCTTCTTTCTAAGTGGGTTGTAGAAAAGAACTTTGAAAGCTGCCGCTTCAGGGGATTCCGAGAATAAAAAGATTCACTCTCTGTTTTCAAGATGCCTCCAGGCAAGGCACAGAGAGAGAATATTTGAGGCAAGAAAGCCCTCTGGGATCCTTTTTGCTGAACATCTCTTTTCACAGCTACGGAAAAAGAGGCCAAGAGGAATCCAGAGAGTTGCCTCCAGCCGTCCAGTGGGCTTCTGCCTCGGGCTTCCCCACGGCTGCCCCTGGGGACACAGGAAGGAATCCCTCCATGAGGCTGGCAGGATAACGTCCGTGAAAATGGCAGAGTGAGCACCTCCAAAAATGTTCTCCTTGAACACCAAGAGAAAACTGGCAAAAATTAGCAGGATCAACTATTTCAGAATTCTGGAAACTGACCAAAGGCTTGTAACAACACTAGAAGGATTTTTTTTTTCAAGAAAAATGGCTGAATCTTGATAAGAAGAACAGGTTTCATAGCATTTGAACTTGCTCTATCCCCACCCCACTCTCTCTAGCTCTCCGCAGTCTTGAAAACCAGCAGCCCACGGTCGTGGTGAAGACTAGCTGCGTGGCAGCCAGCACAGAAGAAAAATGGGTAGGAGGTACCTCAATGCCTCATTACCAGAGAATTGTCATTACTTGACCAGTCTGATGGTTCACTGAATTCACTTGCAAGGTTGTCTTTATTTGACCTGACTTGGAGTTCTACTGGTACAAAAAGCACTTTTCCTGGGGAATTTATTGAAAAGATTTATAGGGAAATGTTTAGGTTCATGGCAACCTGAGGCAGTGGATAACAGCTTGGGAAAACAATAGGGTAACCAAAAAGCTTAAAAGGAAAATCTGAGGAATAATGTGCCCATAGGAGATTTAAAAACTCCAACATATTCCTAGGAACCTAGAAGACCACGTGCATGCTATATGCATGCTCAGAAAAGGCCTGAGTTCATGAACTCTCACCTTACTGCTTAGGTTTTACAGCTTTGAGGAAGTAGGAAGTAAAGGCTAAAGCAGAATTGTCAGCTGCATGGCTGCACATTTTAAATATTATAATGTGCTTTCTCAGTCTTTGCTAAGGATGGTGTGTGAGAGAGAGAGAGCACACACATGAGAGTATGAGAGTGTGTGTATTGGGGAACTCCACAACTTATGGGATGGAGTTAGAGCAGTGCTCAGAGGCAAATTTATGGCTATAAATGCTGATGTTAAAAAAAAAGAAAGATCTCAAGTCAATTACCTAAATTTCAATCTTAAGAACTAGGTAAAGAAGAGTAAATGAAACCCAAAGCAAGCATGAGAAAGCATATAATAAAGGTCAGACATAAAATTAATGAGATAGAGAAAAGAAAAATAGAGAAAATCAATGAAGCCAAATGTTGGTTATTTAAGCAGATCACAAAATTGAACAAACTTTTAACTAGACTCACCAAAGGAAAAAGAGATGACTTAAATTACTAACGTTGGGAATGAAAGAGGGAATATTAATATTGACCTTATAGAAATAAAAATATATATGTAAGGGAATAAATAATCATATGCCAAAAAAATTGGTAATGTAGATGAAATGTACAAATTCCTAGAAAGACATGAACTACTGAAATTGAGTCAATAATAAATAGAAAATCCCAATAGACTTATAAAAATAAAGAGATTAAATTAATAATAAAAATACACTTCTGACAAAGAAAGGCCTAGGACCAAATAGCTTCACTGGTGAATTCTACCAAAGGCTTAAAGAAGAATGAATACCAATCATTCACAAAATCTTTTAAAAAATTGAAGAGAAACAAACATCTTTGACTTATTTTCTATTACCCTTATAGCAAAGCCAAGATATCCCAAAAAAATAAAACTACAGATCAATATCTCTCATGACACAAACACAAAAAGCCTCCACAAAATACTACAAACAAATCCAGAAACATATACAAAGGATTATACACTATGACAAAGTAATAGTTGTCCCAGGAATGCAAGGTTTCTTTAACATCCAAAAGTTGATCAATGCAATACATCATATTAACAAAGAATAAAAATGACATGATCATCTCAATAGATATAAAAAAGAATTTGACAAAATTTAATACCATTTTATAACTTCTTTTCATATTGTTTCACTTAACAAACTTGAAATAGAAGAAAACTTTCTCAATGCTAATAAATTTTTAAGAAACCCACAGCTAACCTCATGTTTAATGGTGAAAAACTGATAGTTTTTCCCCTAAGGTCAGTAACAAGACAAGGATGCCCACGCTCTTCATTTCTACTCAACATTGTACTGAAGGTTTTTAGCTGGAAAAATTAAGCAAGAAATAGAAACAAATGCATTCAGGTTGTCAAGGAAAAAAAAAAACAAACTACCTCTATTTATAAATGATATTATCTTGTATATATAAAATCCTAAAACACACACACATACACAAATATACACTCACTGTTAGACCTAACAAATGAGTTTGGCAAAGTTACAGTATACAAAATCAATACACAAAAATCAATTGTACTTCTGTACTGTAGCATTGAACAAACCATAAATGAAATTAAGAAAACAATTCTATTTGTAATAGTACCAAAAAGGATAAAATACATTGAAATAAATTTAATAAAATAAATATAAGGCTTATACACTGAAAACTACAAAACATCATTGAAAGAAATCAGGGAAATACTAAATAAATGAAGAGAGATCCTATAATCATAGACTGGAAGTACTAATTATTAAAATGGTAACACTTCCCAAATTTATACAAATTTAACACAGTATCTATCAATATCCTAGTTGGCTTTTTGCGGACACTGACAAGATTATCTTAAAATTCATATGGAAATACAACAGCCCAGACTAGCCAAAACCATCTTGAAAAAGAAAAGTTGAAGAACTCACACTTCCTGATTTTGAAACTTACTATGAAGCTACAGTAATCAAGAGTGTAGCACTGTATAAGAATAACCATATAGATCAATAGAATAGATTTGAGGAGTTAGAAATTAGACCTTACATTTATGACTTTTGCAAAGGATGCCAAGAAAATTTGATGAGGCAAAAAATAGTCTTTTCAACAAACTGTGCTGACAGAACTAGATACACCTTTTTAAGAACTCCAGAATGTAGGTGAGAGGTTACAGCATATTGGGAAAGTACAGAGATGAGAAAAAATGCATTGAAAAGGGTAAGAAGAATGGTTTCACTTGACCTGCATTACCACTCTTTCAGGCTCGCACAGTGCAGCACCGAGAGAAATAAATCCCCTTGGCCCATGAGTTCTCCTGTGTGGAAAAGAGACAGCAAAGTAAGTGTTCGACTTCCCCAGTCTCCTCAGAGAGAGGATTTTGAAATCAGGAAGAGAAAAGTGATTTATCACGTACAAGGGAATCTTAACGAGGCTATCAGCAGATTTCTCAGCAGAACCCTTGCAGCACAGCAAAGAGTGGGGTGAATCATTCAAAGTGCTGAAGAAAAATACCCTGCCAACCGAGAATACTATACTCATCAAAGCTTTCCTTTAAAAATGAAGGAAGGTAAACACTTTCCTAGACAGACATAAACTTGGAGAGTTGGTCACCACTGGGCCTGCCGTATAAGAAGTGCTCAAGGGGATACTTCAGGTTGAAATAACAGGGTGCTAAACAGCAACAGGAAAGCATATGAAAGTACAAATCTCACTGGTAAAGTTGAACATATAGACAAATACAGAATAATGCTGTAATAGTGGTGTATAAATTGCTTTTAACTCTAGTACAAAAGTTAAAAGTATTAAGAAAAACTATAACCACAAAACTTTGTTAATGGACACTCAGTGCAAAAAGAAGTGAATTCTGACATCAATAACATAAAGTGTGTGTGTGTGTGTGTGTTGGGGGAGTAAAAGTGTTGCATTTTTCGTAGGCAATTGAAGTCGAGATGTTATCAGCTTAAAACTGACTGTTATTACTATAAGCGGTTTCATGCAAGCCTCATGGTAACCACAAAGAAAAACCTTAGATTTGATATCAAATGGGTAGAGAAAAAAGAATCAAAGTGTATCACCATCAAACCATCAAATTACAAAGGACAACACCAAGACTGAAAAAGAGGAACAAAACTACAGACAGAAAACAATGATCGAAATGGCTATAGTAAGCCCTTATCTATCAATAATTATTTTATGCATAAACAAAGTAAATTCATCATTCAAATGACATAGAAAGGCTAAATAAAAAAAATGTAACTGTTGCTGTCTATAAAATACTCACCTCAGATTTAGAGACATATACAGATCGAAAGTGAAGGTATAGAAAAAGATTTTCCATGCAAATGGTAAACCAAAAGAGAGCAGGGGTGACTACACTTACATCCGTCAAAATAGAGTTTAAGTAAAAAACTGTCACGGGAGACAAAGAAGGTCATTATAAAATTATAAAAGGCCGTGTATATACACACACAGACATAGACATACATATATTATTAATACATGTATACATCCACCTAGTATCAGAGCAACTACATATACAAAGCAAACACTGACAATCTGAAGGGAGAAATAGACAGTATACAATAAGAGTAGGGAGCTTAAGCACCCTATTTTCAAAACTAGATAGATCATCCAGACAGAAAATCAACAAGGCGGCAGCGGACTTGTGCAGCAGCATAGACCACATGGACCTGCAGACGTATACGGAATTTCGCTTCCGACAGCAGCAGGACACGTGTTCTTCTAAGGCACACGCAGGGCATTCTCCAGGATAGATCGCATTCTAGGTCACAAACGAAGACTTATCAAATTTAAAAAGATTGAAGTCATCCCAAGTTTCTTTTCCAACCACAATGGAATGAGACTAGAAATCAGTAACAAGAGGAAAACGGAAAAAATCACAAATACATGGAAGTTAAACAACACACTCTTGAACAACAGTTGGGTCAAAGAAGAATTCAAAAGGGAAATTAGAAAATATCTCAAAGCAAATGAAAACGAAAACACGACATAGCTAAACGTACGGGATGCAGCAAAAGCAATACTCAGAGGAAAGTTTATAAAAATAGATGCCTATATTAGAAAGGAAGAAAGATCTCAAATAAACAACCTAATTTTGTACCTCAAGGAATGAGAAAAAGAAGAACAAACTAAGTCCAAAGTTAGCAGAGGAAGGAAATACCAAAGATTAGAGCAGAAATAAATGAAATGGAGAATATAAAATCAGTAGCAAAAAAAAACAACAATAAGAGGTGGTGTTTTGAAAAGATGAAATCAACAAACCTTTAGGTAGACTAAGAAGGAAAGAGAAGACTCAAATGAATGAAATCAGAAGTGAGAGAAAAGACATTACAACTAATGCCACAGAAATAAAAAAGATTATAGGGACTGTGATGAACAATTATATACCAACAAATTGGACAGACTAGAAGTGGATACATTCTTAGAAATACACAGCTTACCAGCACTGAATCAAGAGGAAATAGACAGACTGAACAAACCCACAACAGATAAGGAGATGCAATCAGTAATCAAGAATCTCCCAACAAAGAAAATCCCAGGGCTAGACAGTCTCCCAGGTGAAATCTCCCAAACATTTAAAGAAGGATTAACAGCAATCCTTCTTAAACTCTTCTAAACCTACGCAGTGGGAGAAAATATTTGGAAACCATACATCTGATAAAGAGTTAAGTGTCCAAAATATATAAAGAACTTTACACCTTAATAGCAAAAACAAACAAACAAACAAACAAAAAAACATACAACAATTTTTAAAAAGGAGAGAAAGAACTGAATAGATATTTCCCCAAAGAAGACATACAAATGGCCAACAGGTATATGAAATGGTGCTCGACATCACTAATCATCAGGGAAATGCAAATCAAAACCTCACACTATTAGGATGGCTATTATAAAAAAAAAAAGCAGAAGAAGAAATAAAGAAAAGTGTTTGCAAGAATGTGGCTGAAAGAAAACCCTTATACATTGTTGGTGGGAATGTAAATTAGTACAACCACTATGGAAAACAGTAAGGAGATCCTCAAAATATCAAAAACTACAATGTGATCCAGAAATCTCACTTCTGGATGTAGATCCCTGTCCCCACGGGCATGGCTCCCCAGGGGGCGCAGAGAGGACCCGCTTGGTCCAGATGAGGCGCTCTCTCCAGATGCCCCAGCGCCCACGGGGGCAGGGCCTCGAGGCTTCCAGACTTCCTGAGACAACTTGCAGGCACGGCTGGGTTTCTCCCAGCAGAATAATGGCTCCAGAGGTGTCTACACCCGAGTCCCAGAACCTGTGACTCTGCTACCTGCACAGCAAAGGGACTGCGCGGGTGTGGTTAAGTGATGAGCCTGGATGATCTGGGCGGGTCTGATGTAGTCATGGGGTCCTCTGGGAACAAAAAGCCAGGCAGGAGAGTCAGGGTCAGAGAGGTGTGGCGGGAGTAAGGCCAGACCATGCCTTGCCGGCTTTGGAGACGGGATGAGGCCACAAGCCCACGGGCGTGGGTGGCCTCTGACGCTGGAACAAGCCATGGAGTGGACTCACCCCCCGACCCCCAGCCTCCAGGAAGAACGTGGCCCTGCCGACATCTCGGTATCAGTCCAGGGAGACCTGTCTTAGCCTCCTCCCCTCCAGCACCGCGTGGTGATGAACTTGTGCTGCTGAAAAGCCGCTAAGCGTGTGGCGATTTGTTACAGGAAACCGGTGCATGGACCAGCCCTGGGCGTCACCCGGTGTCAGTGGGGTGGAGTCAGGAACCCTCGGAGGGCACTGAGGACAGCCAGGAAGTTGGAGATTCCAGCCCCTCCTAGCTCCCAGGAGCACCCTGCAGCCCTGGGGGAGGTGGCCGTTGTCACTAGAGCCGGGC
>VBSM01001979.1:2447564-2458014 GCA_008086735.1 Cheirogaleus medius
GGGCACTGGGGAGCCAGGCTGGTTCTAGAGGGCTCTGTGGAGGCCCCATGGGGATGAGGAACTGGCAGGGGTGAGGCTGGAGACTGAGGCCAGGGAGGAGGCTGGAGCCCCACCCACCCTCCAGGAAGGGTGGGCGCAACCGGCAGGGGCAGTGAGGTGGAGCAGGGGTGCCCGCCCAGCCCCCCAGCAGGACGGGTGGTTGGGTCGGGGCACGAGGCCGGCTCGGCCAAGAAAAGGTAGTTGATGGTGCCGCTTTGGGGAAGGAGCCAGAAGCCTCCGTGGGACGGTGCCCCTGTCCTGGGGCCTGGCCCTGCTGCCCCACGGACGGAGCCCCTAATCCCCAGCCCAGCATGGCTGTCCGCACCCCCCTGCATCTCAGGGGTGTTTTTCTTCTGAAGATTCCTGCCCGCACGTCTCCCTGGAGGACAGCGCGCTTCTGCCTGCCCTGGGCTCCTAGATTTCATTACCTCTAATGAGCCCATCGGAGGCTGGCGAGGCAATTAGGAGCGCCAGGCCTTCTCATAACCGCTGAGAGCCAGGCGGGCATGTGGCCCCAGTGCACAACGCCCACCGCCTCCTAATGACGGCAGAAATCCGGGAATTAATGAGGACGGGAAAATTAATCACAGGTTGCTGGGCTGTCCGCCTCTCCCCGGGAGGCCGCTGCAGGTTTGGAGCCTCGGACCCCGGCCCAGGTCTCGGGGTGGGGAGGAGCGTGGGCACCGGGCTCGTGCCGTAACCGAGGAGCCGTCCCTGGCACGTCTGGCAGTGTTGGCATGGCCACCTGGGGCAGAGTCAGGGGAAGAGCTGGAGCCTTGAGGATGGAAGTTGAGCTGTGGCCCTGCCACCTGCTGTGTGACCTGGGGGTGGGTGCTTAACCTCTCTGAGCCCTGCGGTCCTCCATATCCTAAAGAAGACAGTACCCCTGTGGTCGTTGTGTTTCATCCACCCCACAGCACATAGTTAACAGGCAGGGCCCTCTCCCCTCCCCACAGCTCACTTCCCACCGCCCAGAGGACTGGAAAGTACTCGCCGGTGGTGGCCTAAGGCAGTGTCCCTGGGAGCAGAGATGGTGGGCCTGGGCTTCCCAGGGCTGTTCTGCTCCCTCCCAAATTGCCTCCTGGGAGAGGGGAGGCCTGTTAGACAGGTGGGACACAGAGGCTGGAGATGGGAGACCACAGCTGTGTTTGTCTTTCTGGCGTGGCAGTGTGACTTCGAGGGCCGCGAGGAGACACGCTGGGAATTCTGGCCGGGGCCGGGTGAAGGTGGTGCCGGCGCCAGGCTGAGGACGTAGCTCCCATGTGGGTGGAGGGCAGGCCCCGCCGTCTGGCCCCCGTGCCCCATCCTGGCCTCAGCCTGCGCTGGCCGTGGTCAGCCCGGGGTGCGCTGCGTTTGGGACGTCACCAGACGGCATGTCCAGAAACAGCTGTGGGAGCATTTTTCACTGAGGATGCAGATTTTACAAATGTGTTTTCAATCCCCTTCTAAGAAAAGAAGTTTACATAAAGGAAACTCAGCCTTCCAGCCTCCTGCCCCTTATAATCGGCGGTTTGTTTACCCCTGGGAAGGGCCAGTGCACGAGAAGGGAGTGGCTCTGAGTCCTGGTGGGCGCAGGTGGAGATAGGTGAGTGCTGGCAGGTGCGGGGAGGCACAGGTAGGCACAGGTAAGTGCAGGTGGGTGCAGGCGGCCTGAGGAAGGCGCCGTGAGTGGTGGGCTTGAAGGGAAGGGGAATGCAGAGGAGAGGCCCCCAGGTCTGGGCTGGGTGATTTTCAGAGTCCCCTGAGCTCCTGCCTCGGGCTGACCCTCCCCGGGGAGGCGAAGCGCTCTGGGGTAGAAAAGCCCCTCCTGGCCTCAGCGGCTTCCGAAGGGCCTGCCGGGTCTCAGTGCCTATTGTTCCCCAACAGGCCGGGCCCACAGAGAACCTTCAGAGGAAAGGACGGGCCTGGCCGCAGGGCAGGTGGGGATGTGTGGTTCGGCATCAGCTCACCCAGAACCAAGTGGGAGACTAGAGGCTGGGGCTGGGGCTGGGGCTGGTTCCAGAACTTGGCCTCCTTGCTACAGGGCTGCTTTGAGCATAGCCCAGGGCGTCCCTGCTGGGCTGTGGCCGATCCCCGGAGCACCTGCCCACACCAGGTGCACAGCCTGGACTGCGGGAAACAGGGTCCCCACTGCGGTAGGAGAGGCAGAGATGGGGTGGGAGAGGCAGCACAAGGGGAGAAGACAGGTGCATGAGGCAGCTCTGCAGGCCCAGGAACTGGAGGGGACAGGGACTTGGTTTCTGTCCCGAAGGAGCTTGGCTGCAAGCAGCAGAGACAGACTCTCCAGCCACAGGAGTGAGGACGGATGGGGAGCTCCCAGGGGCGGGGAGCAGCAGGGAGCAGCCTAGGTCTCGGCCCACCCAGTTTCCAGGAGTTTCCGGCTACCTCTTCCACCTGGCCACCTGGCCGCCTCTGCTCCAGCCTGGAGACTCCGCCCTCGCCCTGTCCTCTCCCAGGGGGCCTTCCTTGAGCCCCCAGCTGGGCGCCGCCGGCCCACCATGATTCCACATGGCAGCGAGTGTGCCCCTGACACCAGCCCACCCAGCGGCCTGGGAGCCGCATCCCACCCAGCTCCGGCCCAGTGCCCAGCACGGAGGGGGAGGCCCCACGCTGACCAGGAAGGTGGAGCCACCGGTGAGAAACAAGGACCGCCAGAGTCCTGCCTCCAGCCCAGCCCTTCCCTGCCACCAGGCTGCGGTGTGGGCCCAGCCTCTGCTTGGCTTCCTGGGGCAGGGCTGGGTGGCCGGGTGAGGATGGGAGGCCCACGTCCCCTTGTTCGTGCTAATTGGGTGAGTCTGCAGGCTGTGCCTCCACAAAGGTTGTCCTGGTTGCACTGATAATGAAATGTTTTACAACATCAGATATTCCTCCTTATTAGCCCACAAAGGTCGGGGAACCGGGCCTTTTTTGTTTCCTAGGCAGTTTGGACTGTTCTTTAGTTAGGTCAGGAGGCCTGCTGCTGCCTCCAGCGGCCGGTGAGCGGGACCCACACCTGGCGTGGCCCCTCTGCTCCCGCAGCTCCCTGCCTGCCGGGTGCCCCGTCTCTGCCAAGAGTCAGGTCGGCCTCTGCGAGCTGGGGCTGGGCGCAGGGCGCTCTGGGCTCCTTGCAGCGGAGAACGAAGGCTCAGTCTGTCTGGGAAGCCTTTTAGCAAAGGGTGGGCGCCTGTTCCCCTCACCCCAACCTCATGCCCGCCTGGCCTAGAAGCCCTGGTCCTGCTTTAAGCTCCTGGAAGGCAACAGCAGAGGGGACCCCTTCACGGACCTCGTTCTTGGAGAGCTGAGGCTGTAGATGTCGCTTGCTAAAGATGAGCTTCCGTCCTAATCGCCTGTCCCCGGGCTGTTAGTAGCCCTTCCCCTCGAGACAAACACACCCCTCAAAATGCCCAGCCCTGTGCGAGGCTGTGGCAACTTGAATAAGTAAAAACTAATAAGTGGAAAGCTCTGGTTAGCCGGAATAGCATGGAACAGGAAACAACAGCAGCAGCAACTGCCTCTGCGGGAGGCTCGCCCTGTGCCAGGCGCGGCTCACGTGACCGTCACTGATTCTGGGCCGTGGGTGCCACGACCGCTTCCCTGGTGCAGATGACACAGCTGAGGCTCTGGGAGGTCAAACGTCCTGCGATCTCACAGGCCGCGCCCGGTGTACCTGGGCTCTGAGCACGACTGCCGCCCCATCTCACCCTCCCTCTTTCCGCCACCGTCGCTGGGAACCGGGCAGTTCTGACTCGCAGCCACAGTCCCGTCTACACTGGAGGCTGGAACTCGGCCTAGGGCAGATGGTGAAGGTGCGGGCGCAGCCCTTCCGGGCGGCTGCACTTAGGGAGCAGCCTCAGCCCCGGCCCACGGCTCCCCACACCGCTGGCGAGGGTGGCTGGGCCCGTTAGCAGACTCGGGCGGGAAGCTGGCTGCAGCCCCTGCCCGCCCATGATAAATGTGGGGATTTGTGGACAGCCGTCAACACGGACTAGAGAAACCCAACGAGCCCAAAAAATGCCCTCTGCACAAAAATTTCTTTGGAAAAATCGACGGGACCCCGAAGGCTGCCAGGGACTTGGGCTGGTCCCACTCACTTCTTTTGAGCTCCTTGGGCCCGGTCGTTTCAGAGCAACCGCCCAAGATCAACTGGAGAGCCACTGTTCCCTGCAAGGAGAAGGCAGAACGCTCGAGAGGAACATACGGAGGAGAGAAGCACGGAACCTTCTCTGACGGGATCCGCGTGCCTCTTGCCAGGTTTACACTTTGAAATGAGAAGCAAATGTTGGGAAAACATGTCAGACGTTCCAGGCTCCGAAACCAGTGGGCGGCGCGGAGAGGAGCAGGGAGGGGGTGGGGACGGCCTACGAGAGGCTGGCGACTCCCGCCAGAAGGGAGCCCTGCGGCCCCTGGGAGGGCGGTGGTGCCATCAGGCCACCCCTGGACGGCGGCTCGGGAGATCGTCCAGAGCAGGTGGCCAGCCTGTCACACAGGTATTTCGTTCCAGGACTCGGGCATTTAGCCCGGAGACAGGAAGACTGGGATGTCGGGCTAGGGACAGATATAAAAATTGCCTTCCCATGCCTGCTAGGCTCCCAAGGGCAGAAGGAGCCAGAGAAGGTTCTGGAATTAAAGGACGTCTCTTCTGTGCCTAGCAGTGCACCCAGGGCAGCACCCATTAGCGCGTCAGACCTGGGCCACTTTTCTCTGAGGCCCAAGCTCCTGGGAGCTCCTGTGGCCTCCCCTCTGCCCTGCCACGTCCTGGGGTCAGGCCGAAAGCCACCTTCTCCCAGAAGTGCCCCTGTGGCTCCCAGGTGTGGGACTGAGCAGTGGGGATGGGTTCCTGGGGCGCTTGAGGTCACCCCCTTCTTAAGGGGTCCCTCCCCTGGCCCGTGTCCTTCCCTTCCCTGTGCGTAGCCAAGCCAAGCTTCCACGAGGCCAGCTGCCCACAGGCCTCATGCCCTGACAGCCACGGAAGGCTCCCCTGCGTGGCCACAGCACGTGGTCAGAAGGTTCTTACACTCGGGGCCAGCCAGGCTGGGAGTGAGTGCCCCTCCCTGGAGGCCCCGCATCTAGCAGGCGTGCGGGAGGGGAGTGTCCGGTGGAGCCGAGGTCAGAATTCCTGCAGCCAGGTGTCTGCCGTGCTCGGGCCCTTGGGGCAGGACGCCGCGCAGACCTGGCTTGGCCTTACAGTTCAGCCTCCTCTGGCGGGGCAGGCTGCGGGACCGGACCGCTGAGAGTCTCGGAGTTCCCGGGCACCGGGGGCTCCTGCCTCTCACCGGGGGGGTTGTGAGGAGGGAGGCACTGGCTATGTCGCAGCACGCGGCCCCCCCTGAACCCCGCTCTGGGTGGAGGGTGAGGTGAGGGTGGCAGGGTCCCAGCCCTTGGGAGGGAAACCCTCTCAGCCACACTGCTGCCGGGCCTGCCCCCCACGGCACCGAGGCACCCCCTCTTTAGGCGGATGTGCTCATTTCTGCCCGCTTTGGGCACCCGGAGTGTTCCGGCGGCAGATGCCACATGACTGCGGCGTCCCCACGGCAGGGGCCGGGGCCGGCGGGAACACTGACACCAGGAGCCGGGTGCCAAGGTGACAGCGCTTACGCAGCCGCCGCGGCCCAGCGCGCTGATCACCACCCGTCGTGCGGGCGCGGCGCCCGGCCTCCCAGTGAGCCTCCCAGCTGCTCCCCGCAGTGGCCGCGCAGTTCCTCCTGCTCCGCCGGAGATGGAAACGGAGAAACAGGGACACGCCCGGTACAGGGGACAAACGGTTCTGGAAGCTGGACTTCCTGCCGTGCAGTCAGGTGTGCCGGGACTGCCCCTCCCCAGCTGGAAATGTTGGGAGAGTGAGGTCCGGGGAAGACAGGCCAGGGGCAGCTCCTGTCCCTCCGCTGGCCGCAGCCTGACCGAGCGCCTCTCTGGACCAGTCTTTTCTCCTCTGCAGACGGGCTAGCGAGCCCTGCCTGAGGCTGCTGCCATGAGAATTAAATAAGAAACCGAGGTATGAACATTCCATAGGTTCAGAAACACCCCCATAGCTCCCGGCATGACATGCTGATTCCCTCGGCAGAAGGTTCCGGGGGCAAGCGCAGCCCCTCTGGCCCGCTGGCGCGGGTCATGGTCCAGGAACGGGGATCGTGACTGCACCTGCAGGTTCGGGTGTGAGCAAACATCTCTGGCTCTCTGCAATCCCGTCAACCCCCAGCTGAGTTCCCTGCACCCCGGGTGCCTTGCGCTGGCAAAAGGCATCGTGCCCTGGGTGCTGCAGGCCACCCGCGGCGCTCCCTGGGCCGCAGGCCAGGGCTCGAGTGGGACTCACGCACCTGGGCTCAGGGCAGACAGGGCTCTGCCCTGGGTGAGTGAGGCCCGGCGTGGGCCCGCGCCAGGGCATTCTGCCTGCAGCTGAGGGACCAGGAGGCCCCGTGCACACAGGGCCTGGGTGCGGCACCACCCGGGGCTCTGGCGCCCGCTGCGGCTTCTGCAGAGACCAGCAGGGGCAGTCAGGGTTGTGACCACGGGTACCCGGGCGCGAGGCTTTGATGAGACGCACCTCACCCAGGACCCAGGGTGTCGGCTGCCAGCTGCGCCCGGCAAAGGTCGAGCTCGTGTAGCTCAATGTCGGGGACGAGAGCTCGCTTCTCGCTGCCTCCTGGGCCTTGCCTGCCCGCGTCAGCCCCAGAACGGAGCCTCCCAGCAGATGGGGAGCGGCATGTTGGGGGAGAGGGGGCATCCCTTTTTTGTTACGGTTCATTCAATCTGGACACAGGGATGTTTGTGGCAGCAGAAAGCCGAGTGATTTGCAACGACGGATGGCAAGCGAATGTGAGTCCATGTTTGATGACATTGTGGTCTGTGTCCAGACCCCTGGAGTTGGTCGGTCTGACTCTCCAGGGCCTCCTTCTTAGGGAGAGGACACGGGGACTCTGGTGTTTACCAGAAATTCTGTTCTTAAAGCAGCACCTGTTCCACTGGGGAAGGGCGCGCGTGGAGCCCGTATGATTGCGCGCCCACAGCCGCCGGAAGCTGCGCAGGTCCCTGCTGGTCCCTCGGCGGGTGCCCGGGCTGCGTGTGCGTCCCAGGCGCGTGTCGAGCTGCAAGGCGCATCTCCCATCCCCTGAATACCCAGCTCAAAGACCGTCTCCTCCAAGAAATCATCCCCGAAACCTCTTGGCTTCCCCAGTCCCTGCCAGAAACGGCCCTTCCCTTCTCCAGCCCCAGGCCTCCTCCCGCTGGCCTCTCAGGTGTGTCAGCCTTGCTCCTAGGACCTTGTTCCACCCACTCTGTGCCAGCAGCAGGAGTCCTTTGGGGCGGGACAGGTGTCTCAAGACCACAAGCATCAAATAGGAGTCATAAAGATCCCAGCAGGTCCACGGGCAAAGCTTCCTGGTGGTTTTCAACCGAATTCCAGAAGAGACACAACAGATGGCCTGTGAGCATCTGAACCAGAACACGGTGGTCCTGGGACCACTATTCTTGGATTAGCCAAGAATGAAGCCTGTTTTATGCTGTGATGGGATTGCTAAACTGGTAGCCAGTGGGCAGGAAATGCAGGTCATCTCTGGCTTTCATTGCAGTGTTGGATCGACAGGGTCCCGTGGGCGGTCCAGGAACAAGAGGAAACCATAAGTTATTTCAATAAGATCACAGAGGAAGTGGACCCTGGACAGAGGTGCCGCCAGCAGGCCCTCCCTGCCCTACTACTCAGCCCCACGGTTTCCTCGGTCAGCTGGGGAAAGACAGAAGATGGGTTTCCCAGCCTGACGACACCCTGAGCTGGACGACAGTCTCCGTTCATGGGTGACCTGCCAAGTGTGTATGAACGGGTGACACTGGGTGACACGGAGTCGTGGGCTGAGCCGGTGCTCGGTCTGTGTTGATTGCACCAGAGTCTGCATCTTGATGGAGTAAGGGGAGTGACACCCCGTCACTGAACACGGGGACGGCGAGGTCAGTGCTGAAGGAATGTTCCTGCTCGTCTCAGCTGAAGCCTCGTTTCCGGGTGACCAGGGGTGATGTTCCCGCAGAAGCTACCCACCCACAGACCACCCTGCTCTCAGGCCTGAGTGACATCCTACTTAGTAGCTCGGGATGGTTTTTCTTTGCAGTTAAGTAATCTTTAATAAGGTCATCACAAATGAAAAATAAGAAAAAAGCAAATGAGGTAACCACAGGGCAGCCTCGTCGCCAGGGCCACCCTGGCCAGAGATGACAGCATCCCCTCCAGGCCCGACCCGACTCCGACTAGGCCCCTGCAGCTTCCAGAGGGCGTCTGGTCGACACTGCTCCAGGCTCTGGGCATGTCTCCTTGCCAAAGCCGGGGTTTGTCTGCTTCCTGCCACCGAGGCTGCCCAGTCCTGAGAATCCTCTTGGGGAGTCTGAGGAGAGGTGGGGGCTTCAGGGAGTGGATTCTGGGGCCGCGGTTGTGCTCAGGGCCCTGGAGATTAGAGAAGGGGGCGGATCCACAAAGGCAGGTTCCAGGACTTAGAGAGGGGCCTGGGCCCCATGTGCATAATGGGCCCTTTATTTTTATTTATTTGTTTATTTGGGTTTTTTTTTTAGAGATAGGGTCTTACTCTGTCACGCAGGCTGGGGTGCAGTGGTGTGATCATAGTACACAGCAGCCTCAAACTCCTGGGCTCAAGTGAACCTCCTGCCTCAGCCTCCCAAGTAGCTGGAACTACAGGCATGTGCCACAGCATCTGACAATGGGCCCTTTATAGTGACAAATTGACAGTCACAAATCATACCTACTCTCTTGCCTCATCCTCACAGTGGCTCCAGAGTGTAGATAGTGTTGGCTCTACTCCAGGGAGCAGGAAACTGAGGCCCAGGGAAGTGAGGTGGCTTCCAAGGGCACGTCCAGCAGATGGGGCGTGGTCAGAGCTGACCCAGGCCTTCGTCTTCCTTCCCTGCATTCCCACGGAGCCAACGTCCTGTGGGCTCCACTCTGTGGCTGGGACCCTTCTGCCCAGTAGGGCTCACCAAGAAAACTGAAGACGAAGGCTTCCCCCTCTGGAGCAGGCATCTGCCTTCCCCTGCTAATCCATCTGCCCGGGACCCCGCCATAGAGGCTGTGCCCTGGTGCCCAGCACCGGCACCACCCCGCTGCCTCTGCTGCCCTTGCCCTCCCTTTCTCACAATTCCCAATGTTCTGGAACTTTCCCCAGTGCTGCTTCAACCGACTGCTCGCCAAAGCTCGTATCTCCTGCTTCCTAGTGCTTCATCTAGACATCATAAGGCTGTGGAAAGATCCATAGGATGAAGGCCAGGAAAGCTGAGTTCTGGAACTTTCCATCAACCAAAAACATAATCTTTAACAATAGAAAGACTTACAGGTTTGAGGATGGTTTCACAAAAAGCTGCAGGGTTCTGAAGCAGACCGGAGACTTGCGAAGCCCACGTGAGTCTACAGCTGGCTGTGCCATGCTGTCTGCGTCACATCGCCCCTCTGAGTCTTCACCTTCCCACCAAAGATTGATAGGGGGCTATGTGGAAGGTTGAGCAAGATAATGCTGTGTTTCACACAGTGCTTGGTGTGTGTCAGGTGCATTGTCAATATGGACACCCCATGACAGGCAGTCGGGACCCAAAACTTTCATCCATTCATTCCTCCACCCAACAATTCCTCCATCCACCCAACAATTCCTCCATCTATGCATCCATCCATCCATCCACCCAACCACCCAACAATTCCTCCATCCACCCAACCATCCATCCATCCACTCACCCATCCACCCAACCAACCATCCATCCACTCACCCATCCACCCAACCATCCATCCATCCACTTACCAATCCATCCATCCATCCACTTATCCATCCATCCACCCACCCATCCATCCATCCACTTATCCATCCACCCATCCATCCATCCACTTATCCATCCACCCATCCATCCATCCATCCACTTATCCATCCACCCATCCATCCATCCATCCACTTATCCATCCATCCATCCACCCATCCATCCATCCATCCATCCATCCACTTTTCCATCCATCCATCCATCCTTCCATCCACCCACCTACCTATCTATTCTCCTATCCATTCTCTCGTCCATATTTCCTTCTATCCATGCAATCCTTAGCCCTAGATGATCTCACAGCTCTGGGCTTCTGTTGTCTGTGTTCAGGGCTCTTACAACTCCTCACAGCTGCCTCTCAAATTCAACTTCTTCCTCCAAAACTGAGACGCTCTCTAAGGACCCACGAGAAGGCCCTCTCCACTGTTCTTTGGCAAAAGATGTACTTGGAGAGCTTCATGCTGTGCTTCAGATAACAGTGTGTTCCTCCCGCCTCCTCCTAGACCTCTCACCTCATGCACTCACATTCTCGGGCATCTTGCATTATGGGGCCAAAGGGTAGAAACAGAGTGGTTATCCTTTTTCACTTTGGTTCCTGAGAAACAACCGAACAAAGAAAACCCATTGCCACTTGGCCCCT
>VBSM01001979.1:2470387-2485116 GCA_008086735.1 Cheirogaleus medius
CCCTGCCCAGAATCAGTGGGGCAGAATGAGGCAGTCTAAGGCAGTACGAGGGGGTGCTAGCTGGAGACTTGCGCCCACCCCACTGGTGCCAGTGGGTTTAACAGGGAAGCTTCCACCCCCAGCCAGCAGCAAACAGGCAGCGCAAATTGGCGCTCTGCTTTGGACAGGGAGGCATCGGCAGGGTCAGCAGGGAAATAGAACTTTTAGCCTCACCCTTCGGCAATGAAGTGGGATGAGTCAGTGAATTGCTTTAGCTAGGGCGGTTTTCAAAGAGTAGAGTGAGGAGCTGAAAGCTCACCCCGACCTAGGCCTCCTCACTGCACCTAAACGGGACTGCCAGTTAAAAAGGAAGATTAAATAGCATACGGAGTCGCATGACACAACACTCAACATATCCAGGATACAATAAAAAAAAATCACTCGTTGTACCACGAGCCAGGATAATCACAACTTGAATGAGAAGCGACAATCAATAGATGCCAACACGGAAATGGATCAGATGTTGGAATTATCGGACAAGGACTATAAAGCAGCAGTCCTAAGACTGTTTCAATAGCGGTTATGAACATGTTTGCGACAAGTGGAAAAAAAATAGAAAACCCAGAGGAGAAGTAGAAGATTAAAAAAAAAACCAAAAACAAACACACCAAGAGAAGTTTTAGAACTAAAAAAATACAACAACTGAAGTTACAAAAACTCGCTCGATGGGCTCAGTAGTAAATTGGAGAGGGCAGAGGAGAGAAGCAGCGGACTCACAGACAGATCAAAAGAGCTCGCAGACAGGCCGAGCTGAGTCACAGAGAAAACAGACTGACGAAAATGAACAGAGACTTGGGGACTTGCGAGACTATTACAAAGGTTCTAACATTTATGTCGCTAGAGTTCTAGAAGGAGTGGAGAAATAAGGTTGGACTTTAAAAAGATTTGAAGGACTAATGGCTGAAAATTCCTCAAATTTGTCAAAAGCAGAAAACGACAGATCCAAGACGTGAAGAGAATCCCAAACAGCATAAACTCATAGAAAGCCATGCCAAGAAACATCATAATCAAATTTCTGAAAGCTAAAGGCAAAGAAAAATTCTTGAATGCAGCAGAGAAAAATGACATATAGCTGTGCACCACATAATGGTGTTTTTTTATCAACGACAGACCACATAGACAATGGCGGTCCTGCAAGATTATAACACCATATTTTTACTGAAACTTTTCTCTGTTTAGATAGACAAATTCTTCTCACTGCGTTACAATCGCCTACAGTATTCAGTACGGTAACATGCTGTCTAGGTTTGTAACTTAAGGAGCAATAGGCCATACCGCACAGCCTAGGTGTGTAGCAGGCTCTTCCTTCTGAGTTTGTGTAAGTACATGGTATCAGGTTCACACAATGACAAAATCAACAACAATGCATTTCTTAGACCATATCTTCATTGTTAAGCGAGGCATGACTGCATAACATTTAGGGGAAGACCTACTCTGACAACAGATTTCTTGTCTGAAAGCATGAGGACTGGTAGGAAGTGGCACAAGATTTCTTAAGTTCTGACTGTCAACTCTCAAATTCTATATCCAGAAAAAATATTCTTTATTAATAAAGGAGAAATAAACTCTGATGAATTAATTTTTTTTAAATGACCTAAATAGAGAGTTATTTCATTCTCATGGATTGGAAGATTCAACATTATTATTAGTCTATGGATTTAACACGATCCCAATCAACTTGCCAAAAAACTATTTTTTTGATATCAAAAAACTTATTTAAAGTTTATATGAAAAGGCAAAAACCTAGAATAGCCAACAGAATACTGCAGAAGAAGAACAAAGTCAAAGAACACATTACCTGATTTCAAAGAGTATATACTATTAACCACTTCGGTACCGCACTCACCGGCCGAGAAACCTTGCCCACAGCCGGCACTCACAGTCCGCAGGATAGTTTGTGCTGTGCATTGACGACGGATCCGTTTTGCTCTTGTGTGATGAGGAAAGCTTTAAAGCACTGAAAGCTTGTTTTACTTTACAGGCAGCTTTACTTGTAGTGCAAATCAGAATAGCTAACATATATATAACATATATATGTTTTCATTACGTTATTTTTAAATGTTCACAATTTTATTTTGATAAATGAAAAATTAGAAAAGTCATATCATGGCTGTCGGCTAAAGTCGACGCTCGGCTGTGTGCCTTCATATCACGGCTGTCGGCTAAAGTCGCTGTGCGCGTTCATCTGTGGCTGTCAGCTATAGTCGACGCTGGTCCCGAAGTGGATAATAATCAAGCTACAGTTGTGAAGACAGTGTGGCACTGGCAAAAGAATAGACACATAGATCAATGAAACGGAATACAGAATGCAGAATTCAACTCACACAAATACAAGTTGTCTGATCTTTGACAACAGAGCAATAGCAATTCAATGGAGAAAGACTAATCTTTCCGAAAAATAGTGCTGGAATAATTGGACATCCATATGCAAACAAATGATTCTGAACACAAACTTTACGCCATTCACAAAAATTAACTGAAAATAGATCATGCACCTAAATATAAAATGCCAAACTATAAAACTCCTAGAAGAAAACATAGAATTCTACTTGACTTTGGGTTTGCTGATGAATTTTTAGATAAAACACCAACAGCATGATCCATGGAAGAAAAAGATAATACACTGATGTTTGTTAAAATTAAAATCTTCTGTTCCGAAAAAGACATTGTTAATATAATAAAAATACAAACCACATATTAGGGGTAAATATTTTCAAAATACATATCTGCTAAAGAACTGGTACCCAAAATAAAAAATAATAATTCTTAAGATTCAACAATAAGAAAATGTACAGCCTAATTAAAAACTAGGGAAAAGATCTGAACAGATTCCTCATCACAGAAGATATATATACATAGCAAATAAGCATAGAAGAATGCCCAAAATCATTTGTCATAGGGACTTGCAAATTAAAATAACAATGGGATACCCATACATACCTATTAAGTTGGCTAGAATCCAGTGCCAATTGCTGGTGAGGATGCGGAGCAACAGGAACTCTCATTCATTGCTGGTTGGAATGAAAAATGGCACAGCCACTTTGGAAGACAGTTTGGCAGTTTCTTACAAAGCTAAATATAATCTTACCATATGATCCATCAATCACGCTCCTCAGTATTTACCCAACTAAGTTGAAAACTTATGTCCACACAAAAACCTGCATATGAATGTTTATAGCAGCTTTATTCATAATTGCCCCAAAGTGGAAGCAACCAAGATGTTTTTAATAGGAGAATGGATAAACAAACTGTGGTTCATCCATACAATGGAATATTATTCAGCAATAAAAAGAAATGATCTATCAAGTCACAAAAAAGACATGGATAAATATTAAGGGCCCATTGCTAAGTGAAAGAATATATACTGCTAAGTATATTGCAAAGTGTCAGAAGCCAGTTTGAAAATGACATACTGTAAGTTTCCAATTACATGGCATTCTGAGAAGGGCAAAAGCATAGAGACAATAAAAAAAATCTGTGGTTGCTAGGTGCCTGCGGGGATGGTTGAATAAATAAGTGAAGCACAAGGGAGATTTTAGAGCAGGGAAACTATTTTGTGTCATATTGTAATGGTGGATACATGTCACATACATTTGTCAAAACCCATAGATAATAATGTTATTATATGAAAATATATAGATGCAAATTTAAAAATAATATAGGAGGTTGGTATAGCCTAGGCAGGACTGCAGACAGAGACAGAGCAATCTAAATGTGTTATAAATGTATGAAACAACCTCACTGAAAGGAATGGGGGGATAAAGTGCGACTTAAGTAACTTTGAATGTAGTGGAATTTGTAAGACTATAGGCAAAAATAACTATACCTAGGCACTTCATTCTAGCTGGTAAGGTTGTTTCCCACGGGGTCTATAAGCTAACAATTATGAAAGCATTATACATGAACACTGGACGTGAACAATTAAGTAAGCAGATGGCAGATGGTGGAAGCCAGGTTTCTCACTGTAGGAGTGGAAAGTTACAGATAAGCAACGAGAGGAATCTAAAATGATCCATGTGGCCATGGATTAGAGTGGAATACCTTAGCATAAACTCATGTTTAGCATAATATAAATACATACGGTGACATATAGGAGTATTTATAGATGTGTATATGCATGGGTTAGTATAAACAAACATATCTCCTTGCTCTATCAGCAATGATAGTAGCAATGAACACACCTTGCACCCAGATCTTGGTTTCCAATACCAGTCTCCAATAAAAGGAATCGGGGATCCTTGGAAAAGTGGCTGATTCTAGGACTGGGTCAGGAAAGTACAAATGGAGCCTTGGAGCATCCGGCAGTGCCAGTAAGAAAGAGAAAGCTTAAAAAATGAAACCAAACCACACCAAGACAAAAAGCTCACAATGACGTGAGGTACATCAATGGGATAAAGGAACTAATTGAAAAAGCTTCCAGTGGTCAAAGCAGAAACAATCTGAGTGACAAAATAAATTATGTAGTATTGAATTATAACAACCACCAGTATAAGGTAAATAACCATGAGTCCATACTAATATAAATAAATGACTGAATGAATATATAAATAAATAAATAAATAAATCCAGACCATCTCCTGTGCAGAAGAATTCTAAATAATTATGTAGATATCGTGCCCTGAAAAAGGTGGAGTATAACTCCCAGCTCCTTCAGTGTAGGCTGCACATAGTGACTTTCTTCCAAAGATTGCAGGATGGAAAGGAGGTAAAAAGAGTAACATTACTGTGGAGAAACCTGACAAACTCTCCCTCAAGCACAGCGATGGGGTAACATCCACAGTGACGAGCTATATCGGTGGCAGGCACCCCAGATCGGACATAACAAGAACAACACTGCCCCTGTGGTCTTCTCTCCAAAACACATTAGCCCATTCTCATCGTGACAAAAACATCACAGGAATCCCAACTGAGGGGCATTCTACGAATACCTGACGAGTACTCCTCAAAACTCTCAAGGCTACCAAAAAATTAAAATAAAATAAAAGCAGAGCTCGGGAAACTGTCACAGTCAAGAGGAACCTAAGAAGACAATGACAACTGAAAGTAACAGGACCCTGGAACAGAAAAAGGACATTTGGAAAAAAGCGAGGAAAACTCCCTTTAAATAAAAGAACATACAAATAAAGTGTGGACTCTCATTGACAAGAGCATATCAATATTGGTTCATTAATTGTGACGAACGTACATACTAATATAAGATGTCGAAAATATGGGACATCCAGTGTACATAGCTGGCAACTCCCTGCACTACCTTTGGAATGATACTGCAAATCTAAAACTCTTCTAAAATACAAAGTTTATCACCGAAAATTCTAAATTTTTTTCAAAAATAAAAAATACACTGTTGATACATGCACCAACCTGAATGGATCTCAGGGGCATTGTGTTTGGTGTGAAAGATCAATCTCAAAATCTTACATACTATAGGATTTCGTTTATATAAAATTTTTAAAATGACAAAACTATAGAAGACATGGAGAAATTATTAGTGCTTTCCAGGGGACAGGGATGGAATGGGTTGTGCAAATAGCTTGTTGAATAGTGACTAGTTGTGTACATAGGTTGTGTGAAAAGTATAGCACAAGAGTGCTTCTCTGTGTAATAGGTGATTACTGTATATGAGGTCAAATCGCATAGAACTACACACACATATACATGTACACGGATGCATGTGAAAACTGAACAAGGTCTGCAGTCTAGTTAACAGTATTATAGCAATGTCAATTTCCTTGTTTTGATATTGTACTAGAGTTATCATCATTAAGGGAAACTGGGAGAAGGGTATATTGGATTCTATATTCTATTTTTGCAATTTCCTGTGAGTCTTTAATTATTTTTTAAGTTGAAGTAAAATTAAAAGTCTGAATACACCAATAATGGTGAAATAGCTTGAAACAGACTATGCTTTCTCCTGATGATAATTACACTCTGGATAAAATATAAAAACAACTGTTTGAATAGGCATTTAAGAATAACCAAAAGCAGGCTAAACCTTAAGAGGACATGACACTTAAAACAAGGGAAACACTAGATTAATATCCCATTTAAACGTTTCGCCCAGAGGCATTCTTCAGTGTGTATGGCATGCAGACATGAGCTCAAGCAGAAAGAGGCAGTCTAAAGAGATGGGGGATTCCACAGTCTGAGTTCAGAGAAACCATAGAAGCTGGAAATTGAGAGAAAACTCAGGAAAGGAGACAGCCGCATGTGTGGAAGGGAGTGTCCCGAAATCTGCATATAATTCCTGTTCAAAATCTTGGCTAATTCCTACACTGCTTATGGACGAGTAAGATTCCAAAGATCTCAATGAAAAGCAACACCTAGAAGCCTGAAAGATCAAAGCAGAGATTTAATCAGCTTCCCAGGCCAGAAGAAACAGAATTTGAAGTTCGATTTCTACAAAGTTAGAATTTGGAATTTAATTTCTGCAAAGTTAACCCTTCAGCTGAAGCCAAGAAGATCTATGCCTTCAACATAAGGACCATGGTCCAAGACTAAGGACTATACTATAGGACTAAGGGAAAAACTGGGATAAACTTGCCCTTTCAAAACCTAAAACCAAATCTCCACAAGACCAAGGTGATGGGCACTAATTTAGTTACCTGCTGGAAAAAAGAAAACCCTCTTCAGAAGAAAATAATAGAATTCAGAGCCTCTACAATTTATCCCCCATAATATCCATTGTGTAATCTAAAATTACTAGGTATGCAAAGAAGCAGGAAAATGTGACCCATAATCAAAAGAAAAAAATTTAACCCAAAGAAGCAAACTAATGGATGCCCCAGATGTTAGAATTACTTGACCAGAAGTTTAAGTATTATAGATATGTTGTTAAAATTTTACAGAAAAGATGGGTATATTGTGTATATATTCCCATGGTGATAAGACATATCAGGAGAGAAATTAAAACTCTAAAAAAAGTCTCAAATGAAAATCCTGGAACTGGAAAATTCACTATTTGCAAAGAAAAATGTATTGGATGGCAGACTAGAGACTCCAGAAGAAAGGATCAGTTAACTTGAAAACAGGTCAACAAAGATTAACCACATTGAAACCCAGGAAAGAAATATTTGAAAAATTTTGAACAGATACATATATATATATATATAAAAAATAAAGGGGAACTTCCTTAATAAAGAATATCTATAAAACATCTATAGCTAATATTATACTTAATGGTAGGAAACTTAAAACTTTCCCACCAAGATCAGGAATGAGGCAAGGATATCCCTCTCACCACTGCTTTTCAACATCATGCTGGAATTTCTAGCTAATGTAATAAGACAAGAAAAAGAAATAAAACATATACAACTTGGGAAGGAAGAAATAAAACTATCTTGGGTTGCAAATTACATGATCATCCCCGTAGAAAATCCAACCCCCCCCATAAAAAAATCCCAAACAAACTAATAAGTGATTTTATCAAGGTTGCAGAATACAAAGTTAATACACAAAATAAATTGCTTTCTTATATACTAGCAATGAACAAATGGAATTTGAAATTAAAAACACAATACCATTTACATTAACATCTGAAAATAAAATACTTAGGTATGTATCTCACAAAATATGTACAAGATCTATATGGGAAAAACTATAAAACTCTGATGAAAGAAATCAAAGAATAACTAAATAATAGAGAAATATTCTATATACATGGATACAAGGAGTCAATATTAAGTTGTTAGTTCTTCCCAAGTTGATCTATAGTTTCAATGCTATCCCAACCAAAATCCCAGCAAATTATTTTGTGGATATCAACAAATTGAGTCTAAAGTATGTAAGGAAAGGTGACAGACCAAGATAGCTAGTACAATATTGAAGGAGAAGAACAAAGCTGGAGAACTGACACTACCTGACTTCAAGACTTACTATAAAGCTATAGCAATCAAGACATTGTGGTATTGGCAAAAGACTAGATAAGAAAATTAGTGGAACAGAACAGAGAGCCCAGAAATAGACCCACACAAATATTGTCAGGTGATCTTTGACAAAGGAGCAAGGGCAATGCAATGAAGAATGGGTAGTCCTTTCAAGAAACCACGTGCTGAAACAACTGGGCATCCACGTGTGAAAAAAAAAAAAAATGAATCGCAAACCTAGACAAAGACCTACGTCTTTCACAAAAACTAACTCAAAATGGTCACAGACTGAAGTGTAAAATGCAAAACTATAAAACTCCTAGAAGAAAACATAGAAGAAAATCTAGATGACCTTGGGTTTTGAGATGACTTTTTAGATATGACACCAAAAATATGATCCATAAAAGAAAAAAAATTGATAAGTTAGACTTCATTAAAATTAAAAATTTCTGCTCTGAAAAATACACTATCAAGAGAATGAAAAGACCAGCCACAGGCTGAGAGACAATATTGCAAAGGACATATCTGTTAAAGGATTGTTATTCAAAATATACAAAGAACTCTCTAAACTCAACAATAAGAAAATAAATAACCTTATTAAAAACTGGGCCAAACCCCTTAATAGACACCTCACCAAAGAAGAAATACAGATGATAAATAAGCACATGAAAAGGTGCTCAGCATCATATATTGCCAGGGAGATGCAAATTAAAACCACAGTGAGATACCACTGCACATCTGTCAGAATGGAAACCGCAAGGATGTGGGGCAAGAGGAGCTCTCATCCATTGCTGTGGGGATGCAAGACGGTGCAGACGCTTTGGCAGACAATTAGCAGGTTCTTACAAAACTACACATACTCTCACCATACGATCCAGCAATTGTGTTCCCTGGTCTCTCCCCAAAAGGAGTTGAAAACTTGTGGTCTACACAAAACCTGCACACACATATTCTTAGAGGCTTCGTTACTAATCGCCAAAACTTGGAAGCAGCTAAGATGTCTTTCAGTAGGCAATGGATAAACTGTGATACATCACAATGGGATATTATTCACTGCTAAAAAGAAATGAACTGTCAATCTATGAAAAGCCGTGGAGGAACCTCAAATGCATAAGCACTAAGTCAAAGAAGCCAATCGGAAAAGGCTACATCCTGTGTGATTCCAACTCTATGACATTCTGGAAATGGAAAACTATGGAGACAGTAAAAAAAAAAAAATCAGTGGTTGCCAGGGGTTAGGAGAGAAGGAGGGATGAATGAGGAGCGTGCAGAGCATTTCTATGGCTGTGAAAATACACTACGTGGTATTATTAATATAATGGTGGATACATTCATTATACGGTCACCCAAACCCACAGGATGTAAGAAACCAAAAGTGAACCCTAACACAAACTGTCGATCTGGGTAATAAGGATGTGTCTATGCAGGCTCATCAACTGTGGCACCTGCACTGCTCTGGGGGGGGGGATGTTGATAATGAGGGAGGCTGCGTGTGTGCGGGGTCGGGGGGTCTACGAGAAACCGCTGTACTTTCCACTCATTTTTGCTGTGAACCCAGGACTACTCTCAAAAAATAAAATCTGATAAAAATAATGAAGGAGAAATAATGACATTCTTGGGGAAATGCAATACAAAAGAATTCTTAGCTGACAGACTTGCGCTACAAGAAACGCTGAAGGGAGGTCTCCATCTGAAGGGAAGTGACAGTCGGCGGGGATGGGTCGCAGGGACGGATGCGGGCACTGGGACGGCTGCCCTGGGGGAACGGGGACAGTCGTATGTCTCTGATTCCTTAAGAGACGATTAATTGTTTCATGGATGAACAACAGGGCTTGTAACTTGCTGAGGTTGAATTTAAGACAATAACGGAGAGGGAGGGAACAGACGCGGGCCCAGCGCGGCTATCCGGGTTGCACACGGAGCGGTGAGATGCTCGTTCGGCCGAATGGGACCTGGGTAAGAGTACACGTTGTCGTCCCACAGAAACAAGTGAAACCGATGCAAAGAAGTACAGCTGAAGCCCGTAAAAGGAAATAAGATGAAGTGCAAAAACCAATCCATTAACCGGAGAGAAAGCAGGGAAGAAGACACAGAGGAGGAGAAAATAGAAAGCAATAGCAAGACAGCGGGCTTGAGCCCGACCACATCAACAATGTCGTTAACTGCAAATGGCTTGAACCCTCCAATTAAAAGGGAAAGATTACCAGTCCAGATAACAAAAGAAAGATGTAGGATTTCTACTTTCAGGAATGGTGAAGTAACACGCTGCTGAAAGACTTCCGCCCACACTATATATTAAAAATATATCAAATAAAATAAAAGGAGCCTGAACCTTAACGACTTGAGAAAACAGCTACAGAACCTGGACATAATGCACAATTTTGAAGGTGCTAGGAGATAAAAAGGAGCAGAAATATCATGAGGAAGAGCTCAAAAGTCCAGGGCGCGTGGTGCAGGGCGTTGGCGGTGGGGGACATGTGTGTCGGGCAGGGGTTGCGTGGGCGCTCTGTGCTGTCAACTCAGTTTTGCTGTGATTCTAAACTGCTCTAAAAAATAAAGCCTATGGGAAAAAAATCATGGGCACATGTCAAAAAAGCACAGGAACCAGATGAAAGGAGCTCCTACCGGCCAAATGCCGGACAACTGGAGCACAGCAGTAAACAATGCTGGTAATGGGCTAGAACCCATTGCACATAACACAAATCCACACTGAGGCGAATAAATAAAGGAGTGCGTGCGGGGCAGGGGGAGCTCTTCCTTCTAATAAATACAGAAGAAAAGATGAAGTCAGAAACTCATCAAAAACTACTGGGTGAAAGATTAACGAGGAAGAACAAATTAATGGAGTTTCCAAATATCTCTCTTACGAACTACATCGTGTCCCTGCAGACTTCACCCGTCGAAGCCCAACCCCTGGGACCTCGGAACGCGACAGTATCTGGAAGCGGGGCCTGTGAGATGCTCACAGGTACAGGAGGTCGCCTGGGCGGGGCCCCAGTCCGACCTGGCTGGTGTACCCTTAGGAGGACGCCAGGGGTGCAGGTGCACAGAGGAATGGCCACGCAGGCACACGGGGGAGAGTGGAGCCTGCCAGCCTCGGAGAGAGGCCGTTGGAGAAGCCTCTTGTGGAGTGAAGGAAGTCAGACACAGCAATGAGCAGTCCCGCCGCTGCGAAGCCCCCACGACAGGCCACACCAGCCAGTGGTGACGCGAATCGGAGCGGCGATGGCCGTGGGAGAAGAGGGGTGCACAGGAAGTGGACGTGGCCTTTCTCTGGCGATGGAAACGTCCAGGGTCTTGGTCAGCGACACAGGTGCCAGCGTTTCCAAACTCGTCGCGCTGCGTACTTGAGATCCACTTTACTGAATGTAGATTCTGTTCCAGTTCTAAAACCTGCATGTAAAAGGGCCATGGACTTCTGTGTATCTAAAAATATATTAAATAAATTAAAATAAAAGAAGTCTGAGCCTTAATGACTTGAGACACCCGAGGGTCTCAAGGTAACGAGGATGACACCTGAGGGGCAGTAGGTGGGGATGCCGAGCAGTGACCACAGGCCCTGGACAGGGAGGGGACTGTCCCAAGGCCAGATTCCCCGTCTCAAATTCTCATGGAATGTGAGGAGCCCTGACTCAAAAGCTCTCAGACTCCTTCCTCTGCTCCACTGAGGGAGAGTCTGGTCCCATAGCGCCCAGGCCACCAAGCGTCTTCTCCAGCCGAGCAAAGCAGGGGTTCCCATTGTGCTCACTCTGGGCTTGTCCCAAGACGATGTCTTTAGGATTCCCCAGGACAGAGGAGGGAGAAGGAAAGGACCAGGTGTCAGGCACGCAAGGCAGCACAAAGTGCCGCCGGCAAGATAAATGTGAGCTCTGAGTTGGGGGTAACAAAGGTGACAGGGGCTGGAGGGCTGGAGGGAGGTTGGGGAAGGGGCTCAGGGGCAGCTCCAGCCCTGGCGAGAGCACTGGGAGCCCAGGAGGCAGCTGGGAGGCAAGGCCCAACCTCCAGAGGCTGCTCAGTGGACTTGGAGATTTTTCTGGAGGTGCGTGAGGGACGGTGGCCGGGATGGGGAGCTGACCAGAAATGCGAGTCCCTTCGGGAAGGGGACTGGGCTGAGTCCAAGGATCTCAGAGGGCAGAGGTAGGGCGGGGTGGGCCTGACCCGGCCTTGGCCTGACAACCACAGCACATCATCACGCCTCTCCGGGCCTCAGTTTCTCCTTTGCGATGGGGAGGATTAACCACATGGTATGCCAGAGCCCTTCCAGCTAAAAAGAAAAGAAAAGCCCATAATTGTCCCATGCGAAGTGCCAGAGAGGCAGATTTGGCTTGATCTAAAGAACGTTCCAGTTTTCATTGGCGGCTCTTGACAGGGCTGTGGGGAGGGCCGAGCCCCCCCGCGCTGCTCACGGTGGGGTTGTGCGGAGGTTGTGAGGGGCCCAGTCCCACGCCGGGTCTCTGAGGCACTTGTATGACCCCGGTTCTCCTGGCACCACCGTGAGACACCTTCAAGGCTGGCCGGCTGGCGCCTCTCTAGGGATCCAACCCCCTACACGGGCCCCTCACCCACCACAGACGTGTCTGCAAAGGGCACCGTGAGCTCCGTCACCCAGGCCTGAGACTTCTCCTTCCTTCCCAGTGGGGCCAGCCGGGCTATTCTGAAACCTGGTTCCAGAGGCCACTCGTCGGGGATGGCATGTTCAAAACTGACCACAGTGTCTCCCTGCCTGGGGGCACCCCCAGACCTGCTCCCCTCTCCCTCCAGCAGCAAGACCTTGGATGGGGAGGCTTGAGAGCCAGGGTCACCTGAGGTCGGAAGGACTTGGCCCCACACACTGCCACTGGCGCCGCCCGAGTTTTGAAACACAAGAGTGTGCCCAGGAGCTGGTGCTGAGCGGGAGGACTCTCTGGGCAGGAGGTTTCCATTTTCCAACGGGCTTGCAGGGGTGGGGGAGTTACTTTCTTCTGGGCTGGCAAAGACGCCAGACGTGTCCGTGCTGGCCAGTGGCAACCTATTCAGGCTGGGGCCACAGCTTGAGCAATAATTTATTTGCTGTTTCTTTGAAAGTCCACCTCCCTGGCAGCGCGACCGAAGCCCTAAATCCCACGGCTCCACTGCGTTTGGAAAGCGCGGAGAGGCCCCCGCGGGCTGGGGGGTCCCGGAGCAGAGGCGCCATCCCCACCGCCTGGGTGATTTACGCCACAGGAAACCAGCCAGAGGGGCAGAGGAGGGGGGCGGGGAGAGGAGGCCGCAGGAGGGGAGTTGGGGGAGATGGCCGTGGGAGGGAGGCAAGAACTCTGAGTGCGAGAGGGTCCCTGGCCCCTTGTGGCTTAGCCCTCCAAGTCCAGGGCAGGGAGCCCGGGCTGTGCCCAGGCAAGAGCCCGGGGCGCCAGGCCAGGGACCCTGCCGCGCTCGGAGAGGTGGGGGTTGGTGCTGGCACAGGTTGAGGCTCCCTGCTCATGACTCACTCTGCCCCCTTCCAGCCCGAACCTGGCCCTCCCTCCACCAGCGTCCCTGGCCACAGACGCCGAGGAGGCAGCTTGCTGGATCCAGAGCCCTCGTGCCCGGTCTGAGATGAAAAACAGTGGGCGCCAAGTTGCCGTTAGGACGACATCCTACACAGCCTGCTCTTCTGGAGGGATGTGACCATTTCCCGCTGGGAAGACTGGTGAGCAGAGACACCCAGATCTCTGGGAAGCCCGGGCCTGCTGCAGCCTCTCCGGGTCTACAGTTCTTCAACTCCACGGCCATGTCAAGGCCCAGGTCTCAAGGGACACAGTCCTCTCTGCCGGCCCAGGCCAACTGGGGCCCCCGCGTGGAGGTGCTGCCGCGGGCCGTCAGGGAGGTGAGACAGGGCAGGACAGTTAAGGAGAGCAGTGGGCTGGATGGTGTTGGGGAAGAGACAGGCACTACCCACAGCCCAGACTTAAAGTCGGGTCTCGCTCCATTGATCGCTTGCATCATCCCCCACAAAAGGAAGAGAGAGGGAGAGAGGCAGGGAGGGAGGGAGGGACAGCAGTCCCTATCTTTAGTGCAAGGATTATTTCCATTTCACAGGTGGAAAAATCGAGGCTCAGACAATCGAGAAACCCTCCAATGTTTGTGACCCAGGGATTTGGCGCTAGGCCAGTCGCTGGGCAGGAGACCCTGGACTTGGAGTGTCAGAGACAGAAGACACCTTAGAAGGCAACCAGGCTAGTCCAGGCACAGTGGCTCACACCCGTAATCCTAGCACTTTGGGAGGCCAAAGTGGGAGCATTGCATGAGGCCAGGAGTTCAAGACCAGCCTAGCAAAGACCACAAGGCCCCATTTCTGCAAAAAATAGAAAAATTAGCCAAGTATGTTGGTGGAGCCCCCCAAAATATTCATGTCCTAATGTCCAGAACCCTTATATGGCAAAAGGGGCAAAACCCCTTACTGAGGTGCAAATCTGATTAAGCTAAGGCTGCCGAGATGGGAAGAAGGTCTGGATCACCCAGGTGGGCCCTAAATGCAGTCACAAGTGTCCTTATAAGAGGGAGGGTACAGAAGAAGTCACCGTGACATTGAAGCAAGACGGAGGCTGCTGGCTTTGGATTCGGAGGAAGGGGCCGTGAGCCGGCAGCGGGAGGAGGCAAGGGGGTGCACGGTCCCCTCGAGCCTGCCGCCTGCAGACACCGTGGTTTTGGCCCAGCGAGACCACTGTGGACTTCTGGCCTCTAGAGCAGTAAGAGAATACATTTCTGTTGTTTTAAGCCACCCCACTTTCAGTCACTTGGTCACAGCAGCCACACGGCGCTAATACGATTGTTTCCTGGCATTGGTCAACGAGCAAGGCAGGACTGTGGTCT
>VBSM01001979.1:2485216-2497041 GCA_008086735.1 Cheirogaleus medius
TTTTTTTTTTTTTTAAATGTACATAATGAGGAAACAAACACAGAATCTCAACAGAGAAAAGGAAACTATTCAAAATAGAATAAAATGGAAATCCTAAAATGGCAAAATACAATAACTAAACTGAAAAATTCACTGGGTGGGCATAATGGCAGATTAGTCGTGTACAGCTAACTGTGAAGAGAGGGATTTTAGATGTTTCCTCTAAAATCAAGAACGAGGTGAGCAGAGCCACCCTCGCCATTCCTGCCAGCATACACGTGTCCCAGCCAGTGCAAAAAGGCAAGAAGCTGTAGAAATCATACCGATTAAATGAAAATACAAAACTATTTATTTGCAGACAACATATTTTTCTAAGTAGAAAATCCCAAAGAATCTACAAGAAAGCTCCTCAAACAAAGTGAGTTTACTGAGGTTGCAGGTTATGAGGTTAATATGCACAAGTCAATTGTATTTCTATATATCAGTTTTTATGGAACTTGAGAAAATTTAAAAACAGTGTCCTTAGCAACAGCAGTAAAATATATACTTAGGTATAAATCTAACAAAATACATGCAAGATCTATATGCAAACACTGTGTAACACCGATGAAAGGAATTAAAAAGACCTAAATATTTAATAAATAAAATGATGTCCATTGATTAGAAAACCAAATGTTAAAGACTTCAAATCTCCCCAAATGGGTCTACAGATCCTAAAAGTATATTTTTTTTAGAAATGTGCATGTTTATTCTAAAATTTACATGGAAAAGCAAAGAAACTAGAATAACCACGATTTTGGAAAAGCAGAACAAAGTTCAAGAACTTTCACTTCCTGATCTCGAGACTTTGTACTACGGTACTCAAGACAGTGTGATATTAGTGAAAGGATAAGCATCTAGGCCAGTGGAAAAGAATATAGATTTAGAAATTCACCCACACATATGGCCAATTTTGATTCATGTATAAAGATGATTTAATGGAAGAAGAATCGTCTTTTTCAGTAAGTGGTGATGGAACAATTGGATATCCAAATGCAAACACTGAACTTTGCCTCATGCCTCATGCCTCATATAAACACCATCTCAAAATTGAACATAGACCTAAAGGTAAGACTTAAAACTATAAGGCTTCTAGAAGAAAATATAAGAGAAAAAGTCTTTGTGACGTGCAGTTACTAAAAGATGCCTTATCTATGACACCAAAAGCACAATTCATAAAAGGATAAATTAATATTAATAGATTGAACTGCACCAAAATTAACAATTCTGCTCTTTGAATGAGACTGTTAGGAACTTTTTAAAAAAACCTAGCCACATATGGGAGAAGATATTTGATAAACACATTTATGATAAAGGACTCGTATCCTGAATATATAAAGAACTTTCAAAACTCCAAATTTGTATTTACAAACATGCAAAAGATCTAAATGGACACTCTTCTCCAGAGAAGCTGTATGGATACTCAGCATCATTAAAGATTAGGTAAATGCAAATGAAAACCCCAGTCGGATGCCATTGTACATTTATTAAAATGACTACAATTTGGAAAAGAAAAAAAGAACTTAATACCATGGTGATGGTGAGGGCGTGGAGCAATTGGAACCCTCGCTTTTTACCGATTGAAATGCAAATATTATAGCCACGTTGAAGACAGGTTGGCAATTTCTTGCAACTTTACACACATAATTACCACGCAACCAGCCAAACAATCCACCTTCAAGGTATTTATCCAGGGGAAGTAAAAAATTTATGTTCGCACAAAAACCTATATGTAAAAGTTTGTAGTTGCTTTATTCATAATCACCAAAAATTGGAAATGGCCCAAATATCATTCAACCGGTGAATGCATAAACAAGCTGAGGTGTGTTCTTACAGTGGGCTACTACCCATAAATAGAAGCAAACCACTGAGAGATGAAACAACGTGATCAAACTCAAAAGCGCTGTGCTGAAAATTGCGGAGCTAGACTTCGGGAAAGCCACTCTCCCCCAAAAGCAACAAAAATACTTATAAGACAATAAAACCCAACCATTTAGGAGCTCTGGAAATTAACTACAGGCACAGAACAAAGTGAAAAGCATCTACTCAGGGAAAAGGACTGACCCCCAGTAATAACAAGATTGGTCTGCAGCGTTTCTGACTTGGGGCTATTCCCATACCCTCCCGCTCCCCAGCTCTGTGGCTCAGCAGTCATGAAAGGCCAACATCTTCACAGCCCTTTAGAAGTCCTGTTAAAAGGCCTATACTCAGAGAACAGTCAGTAGTTTGACCCAACTGAGTTCCCCAGAAAATCTCTATTCCTAGGGTGTTGTTATTTGATTTGTCTGTGAAGTCAGATCTGCGAATAAAGCCTTATGCCCAGAGCATTAATGAAGACAATAGGAGTCTGCCGTAAAGTTGCAGCTGCCTAAGGCTGTGGTTTCAGCTGGGGCTAACGCCAAAAAATTGAAAAGGAAGACTGGAGAACTAGAAAGCCATAGGGAACTTCGCAAAGTTCTGAGGCTCTAGGAGGCTGCGCATGTGCAGGGCTATGTATGTGTCCAAGAAAGACCTGGAAAAAGAGAAGGCCCTGTCACTCACGACTGACCTCGACGCCCTGCATAAGCAGGGAGTGAAAACTAGAAAGGATTTTTAAACTGCCTGAAACTTGAAGGTGCACCTTCGCACACAGATAACCTCGGTGGAGAACAGAAAACCTATGCTCAAGGCAATTAAGGAATCTGCTGATCGATCACTTGCTGAGCACTAAATTGTATTGACAGAGGACTGAACCCTAGGAAGCCAGGCTTGAAAATACAAACAAAGTGGGAAAAAAGTGAGGGGAGCAGAGGATTTAGTGGCTGTACACTGCAGGAAATAGCCCAAGAAAGCCACTGAGCAAATGGGCAGCAAAAATAAAAACAAACGCAAACAAGCCACTGGACCTGGCGACAACTGCAATCCCTGGAGCAGGAGGGACTAATGACAGTTGTTACAATGTTATCTAAAATGGCCAGTTTTCAATAAAAAATTATGACACACCCAAGGAAACAGGAACATATCGTCCATACAAAGGAAAAAGAGCAACCAAGGAAAAATGTCCCTGATGGGACCCAGATGTTGGATATAGGAGACAGAATTTAAATCAATGACTATAAATGTGCTCAAAGAATGTCGAAAACTATGCGTTAAGAATTAAAGAAAAGTATGACAACCATGTCTCACCAAATAGAGAATATCACAAAGAGACAGATGAAATTGGAATAAGAAAGAACTAAGTAGAAATTCTGGAGTTTAAAAGCACAACGCCTAAAATTAAAAATTCACTAGAGCAGCTCAACAAAAAAATGTGAACTCACATAAGAAAGCATTAGAAATCAAACATTTTAAAAGAATTAATACCAATTTTCACATTGTCTTCTAAAAAACAGAAGAGGAAGAAACTCTTGTCAAATCATTCTGAGGCCAATATTATCCTGATACCAAAACAAAAAAAGAAGTCACAAGAAGAGAAAACTGCAGACCAATATCTCTTGTGATTATGCATGCAAGCTCCTCAACAAAACACTAGCACACTATATCCAGCAACAGATAAAAATAATTTTGCACCATGACCAAGTGATATTCATCCCAGGAATGCAAAGTTGGTTTAACAATAAAAAATCAATTAATATAACACACCATATCAATATAATAAAAAAAACTACACGATCATCTTAATATATGCAGAAAAAGCATATGACAGAATCTAATAACCATTATGATGAAAACACTCAACAAACTAGGAATAGAAGATAATTTTCAGAAACTGACAAAGAACATCTTAGAAAAACCCACAGCTAACACCCTATTTAATGGTGAAAGACCAGATGCTTTCCTTATATGACCAAGACCAAGACGAGAATGTCTGCTCTCACCATTTCTATTCAACATTGTGTTGGGGATACTAACCAGGGAAATTAGCAAGGAAAAGAAGAAGTAAAACTATCTCTATTTGCAGATGACATGATCATGTATATAGAAGATTCTAAAGAACTAACTTCAGAAAATGATTAGAACTTATAAATAAATTCAGCGAGGTTTCAGGATATAAAATCAAGACATAAAAATCAATTGTTTTTCTATACACTTGCAATAAACAATCTAAAAATGAAATTGAGGAAATAATTCCCTTTACAAAAGCATTAAAAATGAAATACTTAGGAATAAATTTTTTAAAAAAGTGAAAAAAGCCAGTGAAAACCATAAAACATTGAAAGAAATTAATATAGCTCTAAATTGATGGAAAAACATGCCATGTTCCTGGATTGGAACATGTAATATTGTTAAGACAGCAGTACTCCCCAAGTTGATCTATGGATTCAACATAGTTCCTATCAGAATCTCAGCTGGCTTTATTTTGTAGAAATTGACAAGCTGGTTCCAAATTCATACAAAATTCAAGGGACCCAGAATAGACAAAATAATCTTTAAAAAGAAGAACAAAGTAGAAATCTCATGCTTCCCAACTTCAAAACTTACTTACTACAACTTCAAAATTTACTACAAAGAAACGGTATAGGCATGAAGTATAGATATATAGATTAATGAAATGGAATTGAGAGTCCAGATGCAAGCCAGGGTTTCTATGGTGAACCGACTTTTTTCTCATTTTTTAAATTTGTATAAATTTATGGGGTACAAGCGTAATTTTGTTACATGCACAGAATGTGTAGCAGTGAAGTTGGGGTTTTTAGGGTGTCCGTCATCTGAATAATGTACATTGCACCCATTAAGTAATTTCTCATCATCCACCCTTCCTCCTACCTCTCACCCTTCCAAATCTCCATTGTCTACCATTCCACACTCTACATCCATGTGTACATATTATTTAGCTCCCACTTATAAGTAGGAACATGTGGTATTTGTCTTTCTGTGTCTGACTTATTTCAGTTAAGGTAATGGCTTCCAGTTCCATTCATGTTGCTGCAAAAGACATGATTTAATTCTTTTTTATGGCTCAGTGATATTCCATTGTATGTATATGCCACATTTTCTTTATACATTCATCTATTGATGGACAATTAGGTTGATTCCATATCTTTGCTATTGTGAATAGTGCTGCAATAAACATATAAGTGCAGGTATCTTTTCAATATATTGATTTCTTTTCCTTTGGGTACATACCCAGTAGTAGGATTGCTGGATCGAATGGTAGTTCTATTTTTAGTTCTTTGAGAAATCTCCATACTGTTTTCCATAGAGGTTGTACTAATTTACATTCCCATCAGCAGTGTGTAAGAGGTCCCCCTTCTTCCACATCTTTGCTAATATCTGTTGTTTTTATCTTTTCAATAGTAGCCGTTCTGATTAGTGTAAGATGGTATCTCATTGTGGTTTTATTAATAATTTGCATTTCTCTGATGATTGGTGACATTGAGCATTTTTTTCATATACCTGTTGACCACTTGTATGTTTTCTTTTGAAAAATGTCTATTCGTGTCCTTTGCCCACTATCCCACTATTCAGTCGGATTATTTGGGGGTTTTGTTGTCTGTTGTTGTTGAGTTGTTTGAGTTCCTTGTAAATTCTGTATATTAGTCCCCTGTCAAATGCGTAGTTTGCAAATGTTTTCTCTCATTCTACAGGATTGTCTGTTCATGCTGTTGGCTAAGTCTTTTGCTCTGCAGTAGCTTTTTAGTTTAATTAAGTCCCATTTATCTATTTTTGTTGCTTTTACCTGTGCTTTTGAAGTCTTAGTCATGAATTCTTTGCTTAGACAAATGTCCAGAAGAGTTTTCCCTAGGTTTTCTTCTACTATTCTTGTAGTTTCAGGTCTTACATTTCAGTCTTTAGTCCATCTTAAGTTGATTTTTATATATGGTGAGAAATACGTGTCCAGTTTAATTCTTCTGCATATGGAAACACAATTTTCCTGGCATCACTTATTGAAAAGGGTATCCTTGTTGACTTTGTCAAAGATTAGTTGGCTGTAAATATGCGGCATTATTTCTGGTTTCTCTTTTCTGTTCCATTGATTTATGTGTCTATTTATATACTAATACAATACTCTTTTGATTACTATAGCCTTCTAGTATAATTTGAAGTCAGGCAATGTGATGCATCCAGCTTTGTTCTATTTGCTTGCTTTGGTTATTCAGGCTCTTTTTAAGTTCCATATGAATTTTAATTTTAGGATTGTTTTTTCTAATTCTATGAAAAATGACATTGGTATTTTGATAGTGATTGCTTTGAGACTATAGATTGCTTTGGGCAATATGGTCATTTAATGATATGAATTCTTCTAATCTATCACCATGGGATGTTTTTCCATTTGTTTGTGTCATCTACAATTTCTTTCATCAGTGTTTTCTAGTTTTCCTTGTAGAGGTCTTTCACCTCCTTAAATATATCCCTAGGTATGTTTTTGTAGCTATTGCAAATAGGATTGCCTTCTTGATTTCATTCTCAGCTAGATCATTATTGGAAAAATTACTAATTTTTCTATCTTGATTTTGTATGCTGAAACTTTAATGAATTAATTTATTAAATCTAATAGTTTTTTTTGGTAGAGTCCTTAGGTTTTTCTAGATATAAGATCATATCATCAGCAAATAGGGATAATTTGACTTCCTTTTTTCCAATTTGGATTTCTTTTATTTCTTTCTCTTGCCTAATTGCTCTGGCTATGACTTCCAGTGCTATGTTGAATAAGTGGTGAAAGGGGAATCCTTCGCTTGCTCCAGTTCTTAGAGGGAATGTTTCCAACTTTTCCCCATTCTGTATGATGTTGGTGTGAGTTTGTCATATATAGCCTTTTTATTTTGAGGTATGTTCCTTTTATGCTTAGTTTGCTGAAGGTTTTTCTCATGAAAGGATGCTGAATTTTATCAAATGCTTGCTCTATGTCTATTAAGATTATCATATGGTTTTTGTCCTTAATTCTGTTTATGTGATGTGTCACATTTATTGATTTGCATATGTTGAATCATCTTTGCATCCCTGGTATAAAACCCACTTGATCATGGTAAATTATTTTGTATGTGCTGTTGGATTTTGTTTGCTAGTATTTTGTGGAGAATCTTTGTATCTATGTTCATCATAGATATTGGTCTATAGTTTTCATTTTCTGTATTCTTATCTGGTTTTGCTCTTAGGGTGATACTGACCTGATTCATAGCAAATAGGACCTCTCCAAGACACATAGTCGTCAACCTGGCCAAACTTAAAATGAAGGAGAAAATTCTACAAGCTGCAAGATGAAAGCAACAACTAACCTATGAAGGAAAATCCATAAGGCTAACAGCAAACTTCTCAGCAGTGACCTTACAAACCAGAAGGGATTGGGGCTCCATTTTTAGTCTTATTAAACAGAACAACTGCCAGTCAAGAATTTTGTATCTTGAAAAACTAAGTTTCATAAGTGATGCAGAAATAAAGACTTTTCCAGACAAGGAAATACTAAGGGAATTTGTCTCTATTGGACCTGCCTACAAGGTATGCTTGAAAGTGGAACAGCACAATACATGGAACAGCACAAGAGATGCCCACAAGTGTAAAAACACCTGAAAGTTAAAGCTCACAGTTCTTATAAAACAGTAGCACAAGAAGGAAAACAAGACAACAAGGTATCATCGAACATGACAAACAGAACAGCATTCCACATATCAGTATCAACACTGAACATGAACAGTCTTAATGCACTACTTAAAAGACTTAGACTGGCAGAATGGATGAAGACTTGTAGCCCAAATATATACTGTCTCCAAGAAACACATCTCACTCACAAGAACTTGTGCAGTCTCAAGGTAAAGTGATGGAAAAGAATATTCAATGCAATACAAAATGGAAACCAAAAGAGAACAGGTGTAGCCATTTTCATATTAAACAAAATTGACTTTAAATCGACAATATTGAAAAAATACAAAGATGTTCATTATATAATGATAAAGGAGGCAATTCAGCAAGAAGACATAACAATCCTAAACATATATGCACCTAACACAGAAACTCCCAGATTGGTAAAACAAATTCCACTAAATCTAAGTAAAGAAATAAACAGTAGTATCATAATCACTGCTGACTTCAACACTCCACTGACAGATCATTGAAACAGAAAACCAACAAAGAAATACTGGACTTAAATGAGACTCTAGAATAAATGGACCTAACAGACATTTACATAACACTCTACCCCAAAACTATCGAATGTGCATTTTTCTCATTAGCACATGGGACATTTTCTAAGATTTATTATATCTTAGGCCACAAAACAAGTCTCAGCAAATTCAGAAAAATCAAAATAATACCATGTATCTTCTCAAGACCACAGTCAAATAAAACTAGAAATAAATTCCAAGAGAAACTCTCAAGTCCACACATAGTCATGGAAATTAAATAACCTGCTGTTGTATGATCCTTAGGTAAATGATGGAATTAAAATGAAAATAAAAAGATTCTTCTAACTGAATAACAGAGGGAATACAAGCTTTCAAAATCTATGGCACACATAAAAGGCAGTTCTATGGGGAAAGATCATAGCCTTCAATGCTTACATAAACAGACAAAAAGATCACAAATTATCAAGCTGATATCACATCTCAAGGAACTAGAAAAAGAAGAACAAACCAAACACATAGCCAGAAGAAGAAACAAAGCTCAAAGCAGAACTAAATGAAATAGAAAACAAACAAAAATTCAATGAAACAAAAAGTTGATTATTTGAAAGGATAAACAAAATCAATAAACCACCAGCCAGATTAACAAGAAATAGACGGCAGTCTCATCCATTGCTTCTCCCCCAGCCCACCAAGACAGACTCAGCCCTGGAGGGTCAGGAGAAAGGAGAAAAGTCACTTTCCCTGTATCACTAGCTTGAATATGTGGGACCTTGGAATTAAGCAAAAGGGGGCAGAGTTATGTCTAGGTACAGCTGGTTGGTTTTGATCATCTGATAAGATCAGAACACAAGGGCTTGCCCTTGGCACCCAGATTGTTGCCAACTTATGGGCCTGTGGTTCAGGAAGGAAAATCTTGACCATAGTCCTTAGCAATTGCACCAATTGACTCCCCCCACCAGGAGCTCCTCCACAACAGTGATGAAAGATCGCTGAATATTATTAATATTAATATTATTAATATTATTAACAGCTCTGCCCCAGCTACAGATCAAGCAACCTCTGAAGTATTCTCTCTAAGGCTCACTGATACCTGTTGCTCCTCTCACCCTACCTAAAGTAGTAATGGGACTCTAGGAACCCTTGGGAGTGGAAGGAAATTCCCCAAAGACTGAGATACCTGTATATCCTATTTGGAGGCTTAGAGTGTAATACAAAGGGTTTGCAATACCTTGATAACTGACTCCTCCTTGCAAACCACAAGTAACAAAAGAGAGAGTAAACTCAGAGCCTAACATAGTGCCTCCCACCTCAAACAAGTGGTTGACAGTGGACTCACACTCACAAGAGTGATCGAACCCCTGGATGTCTAAGCAAGGGGCCCAAACTCACTAAAGTCTGTAAGCAGAAGGTGAACACATCAGGTCAAAGATAATTCAACAGGCTCAAACTCCTCTAAGACAATACAGGACCAGAACATATCTCCCCAGCTCTGTGAAGGATCATTTCTTTGGAATCCCAGAATTTAGTTCATAATCCAGTCCCATCACCTCCAGTCCTTGACAAAGGACCCAGATGAGAAAGAACCAGTGAAAGATCACAGGAAACATGAAGGATCAGAGAGAAAAGTCACCTCCAAAAGAAAACACTCGATCTCCACCAATTGACACCAACTTACATGATATGATTAAACTGACAGAGGAAGAATGAATTCTGAATATGGATTTTTAGAAAACTCAATGGAATTGAAGAGAAAATAGAATCCCAACATAGAGAAACCACAAGAACAATTAAGGAAATGAATGAAAAATTCTCCAAAGAAATTGAAATTATACAGAAAAATCAAACAGAAATTCTGTCAATGAAGGAAACATTCAAGGAACTCCAAAATACAGTGGAAAGCCTCAAGAACAGGATGGATATTCAGAGGAAAGAATCTCAGAGCTTGAAGATTATGACTATGTGCTAAACAAATCAGAGGAAGAAAGGGAACACAGAAACAAGAGACAAGACCAAAGCTTACAAGAAGTATGAGATTATGTAAAAAAGCTGAATCTCATTTTGATTGGGATCCCAGAAGGGGAAGAGGAACATTCACAAGGGCTGGAAAACTTATTTCAGGGAATACTGGAAGACAATATGCTGAGCCTGGCCAGAAATCTTGATATCCTTATACAAGAAACACACAGAACTCCTAGGAGACTCAATGTGAAAAGGCAATCATCTTGGCACGTGGTTATTAGGCTGACCAAAGTAAACATGAAAGAAGCAATCCTCTATGCAGCGACATGAAAACAACAAATAAACTACAAAGGAAAGCCTATCAGACTAACTGCAGACTTCTCAACTGAAACCTTACAAGCCAGGAGGGATTAGGTGCCCATCCTTAATCTTCTAAAACAGAATAAAGCCCAACCTAGAATTCTTTATCCAGCAAAATTAAGTTTGCTCTATGAGGGAGAAATAAAGTCTTTCTCAGACAAGCAATCACTGAAGGAATTTGCAAAGACCAGACCAGCCCTACAGGAAGTACTCAGACCTGCTTTACACACTGAACAAGGCAATAGGCACTCCTCAAAGTAAAATCTTTAAAGAGTTAAAGGCTAGAACTTGAACTACATGATGGCTCAAGGAGTAAAACAAAGCAACAGGACTCAACCCAACAATACAAATGGAAATCTTCCTCCAATGTCAACTCTCTCAATAAATGTAAATGGCTTAAACTGCCCTCTTAAGAGACATAGACTGGCAGAGTGGATAAAAATCCACAAGCCTAGTATCTGCTGTCTACAGGAAACACATCTAAGCACAAAGATACCTTCTGGCTGAAGGTCAAGGGATGGAAAACTATCATCCAGGCAAATGGAAGTCAAAAGAAAGCAGGTGTAGCTATACTATTTGCAGATAACATAAGCTTTAAAATAGCAAAAATAAAAAAGGATAAAGATGGCCACTTTATAATGGTGAAAGTGAAGATCCAACAAGAATTTAACAATTCTTAATATTTATGCACCCAATGTAGGAGCATCCAATTACATAAAGCAAACCTTGTCTGATCTAAATAGCACATTAAACAATACTGCTGTAGTAGCAGGGGATTTCAACACTCCACTATGAACTGAATAGATCCTCCAAACAGAAAATAAGCAAAGAAATAATGGACTTAAACAGAGCTCTTGAACAAAAAGGTCTGACAGATCTCTACAAAACATTCCACGCACATAAAGTTGAATTCACATTTTTCTTAGCAGCCCATGGAAACTTCTCCAAAAATTGATCACATACTAGGCCACAAATCAGATCTCAACAAATTCAAAAAGTAGAAATTATACCATATGTCTTCTCTGACCATAAATTTAGAGTATAAAATTAGAGTTCAATTCCTATAGAAACACTCACTGCTTCACAAAGTCATGGAAACTAAATAATCTATTATTGAACAATTATTGGGTCAAGGAGAAAATTCAGAGGGAAATCAAGAGTTTCTTTGAACTAAATGATAATGGAGACACATGTTACCAAAATCTGTGGGATACAGTAAAAACATACCTGAGAGGAAAACTAATAGCAATTAACACTCACATCCAAAAAACAGAAAGCTTAGATACTGACAACCTAATGAATAGACTCAAGGAATTGGAAAAAGAAGAGCAAAGCAATTCCAATCCTAGTAGAAGAAAAGAAATAACTAAGATCAAATGAGATCTAAATGAATTTGAGATCCTGCTTCATTCTTCTGCATGTAGCTAGCCAGTTTTCCCAGCACCATTT
>VBSM01001979.1:2511219-2542798 GCA_008086735.1 Cheirogaleus medius
TGCTCTCATCTTGAGATCCTCAGCTTAGGAGCAATCACATCTGCAAAGACCCGTTTCCAAACAAGGCCATACTCATGTTCTGGGGTGGGTTAGGACGTGGACCGCCCTTGGGGCCACCCTTCAACCCACCGGCCCAGCCCAGATCCCTGTTAGAGCTCCCTGGAGCGCTGGGACAGACACTTGCAGGTCCTGTAGAAAGGGCCCCAGTGTGCTGGCTGTCGACGGGCCGGCCACGAACGGCATCAGAGACAGCGCTGGAGAGTCGGTGTCCATGGCCACCACCACGCGGACCCACACCACCTCCTGCAGTGTAGCAGTGAGGCCCAGTCGGCCGATGACCCAAAAGAGACCCTGAGGGGGGCATCGATGCGTCCCAAGTCTCGGGGCCGAGGGTCAGCTGAGCGAGGGAGGGGCTGTGGAGCCACGTGCGGGCGGTGGGGGGAGGGGGAGGGCGGGGCCCAGGCACCCTGGAGGGCACCCCGGGGGCGCTGGGCCTCCGCTTTAGGGAGGTGGGGTGGGCTGGGGTGGGTGCAGGGACCCGAGGACCTGTGTGGGCAGAGGTGACGTGTGGGGGCCGCCTGCCCAGGCCCACCCTCCAGGCTGCGCCGCCCTTCAGACAGGGCCGTCTCCCCGCCCGGGCAGACCAGCTCACAGGAGCCCAGAGAATCCTGGTCCCCCCTCTTCACTTTCTGTAGTTTCAGCTACATGCAGTCCACCACGGTACAGAAGTATTAAATGGAAAATTCTGGAAGTAAACAATTCCTAAGTTTTCTCTTTCGTGCCATTCTGAGTAAGCAGCGTGATGGAATCCTGCGCTGACCCGCTCCCCCCTCCCCAGGACGAGCCCTCCACTGTCCCGCGTCTCCATGCCGTCACGCCCGCCCGTGAGCAGCGTCTCAGCTGTCAGGTAGACTGACGGCGTCCCTGTGCGGAGCTCGAGTCGCCCTCATCTTACTTGATGAGGCCCCAAGTGCAAGAGAACTCATACTGGCATGTCGTTATAGTTGTTCCAGTTCGTTATCAGTTATTGTTGTTAATGTCTCACTGTGCCTAATTTATGAATTAAACGTTACCATAGTTACGTGTGTAGGAGGTCACTACTGGATCCAGGTTGCAGAGCAGCCTGCACCTGAAACCCACTCAGTGTACACGTGTGCGTATGTGCATGTGCACCCAGGAGAGAGTATGCGCGGGCGTGGGGGTACTCGTGTCCTTGAGCCTGTGTGCATGGATGTGAGTGTGTGCCTGGGTGTCTGTGCGTGTGGTGTGCTTGTCCGTGCGTGACCGCAGGGATGTGCTTGCGTGTGTCGGGAGGTGAGTGTCGGTCCCACCATTTCTCCAGGCACCCAGGGGCTGAGGCTGGACCGTGCCTGCCAACACGAACGGATGAATTTCTGTTCCGCTCACGCTGAGTAGAGTGGGTGCTGGTGTCCCACACATGACTTTACTCATGACTGAGGATCCGTGCTGCAGGCCATCTTGACTGAATCTATGTCCCCAGCGGTAATGGCCGTCCCCCCATCTGTCACCCAGGATGAGGCTGTGGCGGGGACGGGAAGGAGACTTGGGCTGGACAGGAAGCAGGGCAGACTCAGGGCTCTACCAGGTGTGGGGTTAAGCCGACCTGCCGAGAGGAGGTGGGGCTTTGGCGGGGGCCCTCACGTTAGGGTAGGAGCCCAGGGTGCCGGGACCAGCCGTGTCCACTGTGCTGATGACTGGCTCGGCTGAGCTTCTGATGTCCCCAACCCCACAGGACAATAAAAATCTCTGCTCTTTCCCAGGGCCAACCAGTCCCCATCAACCCCTGTGGTCCCCAGAGCAGAGGCAGCCAGGGCAGGTGTCAGGAGACAAAGTCCAAGGCAGAAGTTCTGGGCATCTTATTCTGGGCACATGGCGGGTAGGGGGCAGCCGAGGGGCTCAGGGGACTTGGTTTGGGGGCACAGGGAACAAGCGTAACCTCATTCCCAGGCCACAGGCCACAGGCCACGCATGGGGTCCACTGGGCTTTGTAGACACCAAGCTCGATCTGGGCCTCAGCGTGTCTGAGTTCTGCCTGGAACCCACTTGCCCAGCAGGGCTCCAGACCTCGGGAGCCCAGCGGGGGAGCCTGCGAGGGGAGACACGGCATTGGCGAGGAGGAGGCGGCGTCCAGAAGTGCAGGACAGTTGGCACCGCGCGCAGCGGCCCCTTCACAGGGTCGCGAAGCCCCTAGGCTGCACAGATGCTGAAGGGGAAGGTGCCTGGTGCCTCAAGGCCCAGTGACCTGGAAGGTGCGAGGCGCCCTGTGCAGGACTAGGCTCCGGGCAGCACCGAGCCGGCTCCAGCGCCCATCGGGGAGACGTCCCCGAGCCTCGTCTCGGGGTGGAGAGAGGGGCGGGAAGCAGGTGTCGGGTCCAGATGCTGACCTCTAGAGGACTCGGAGGCCTGGGCTGGGCGTGAGGTCAGGACGCTAGGGCTGTTTTATTGTGCTTGTTTTGTGGGGTTGTTAAGGATCTAATTTTTAAAGGTTTTTCAAAATCGAGGCGTAACATACACAGTAAGGTACATATATCTTGAGCACGCAGCTCGGTGAATCTTACACGCCGGGACACACAGGAAACCTGCATCTGACGACATACACTTCCAGTGCCTGGGAAGCCACCCCTGCCCCCGGTCAACCCCCATGAGGGTGGCCACGGGGCTCCGTCACAGACGGGTTTCGCCTGCCTTGGGTGGACACGAACGGCGTCATGGCGCATGCACGTTTTTGTGTCCGACTTCTTTGACTCAACGGCAGGTCGGTGAGATTCATCCGTGTGTTGCGTGTTGATGCCTCCTTCATTTTCCTTGCCGTGTCGCAGTCTTGGCGTGAGTACAGTGCCATCCCTTTCCCATGCTGCGCTCAGTGGACATCCGGCCAGGGCCCCTTGTGCTCCCCCCTCCCGCGCCTACAGCCCGAAGCACGTGTCCTCCTCGCCCCTGCTTCCCACTCTCCCTGACCAGGGACCTCCACCCGCCCTCCCATTTCACGGAGACGGAGACTCCAGTGTCAAGGGCGGAGGGGAATTGAGCCCATCGTGCTGGCTCCCTGCCCAGGCTGGGGGGCTCCATGGCTGTAGCGCCCCCCCTGGGAAGGTCATGGCATGAGAGCTGCAGGGAGGGGCTGGGGTGCTGACAGATGGGGTCCCTCCGGGCTGGGCCCGACCTGGAGCCCAGTCCCACGAAGGCTGCCAGGAGGTCCTCCGGGGTCTCCAAGAGGAGGGCCCTGGAATCGCAGCCAGCCTAGCTCTGGCCTCTGGACAGCACTAGCCCTGAGGGGCGGAGCCCGTGGGGTCCTTAGGAGGGCAGAGGGTCCTGAGGGGCCCCCTAAGTCTCTAGCCCTTGGGTCACTGTGCTGATTAATTACTCACTGGAAGCTGTCCCTCCCTCGGCGGTGGGCCGTGTGCATGCGAGCACTGTGTGTCCACACAGAGAGGATATTCGCCGGCTTGGAGGGACAGTGTTTTGGAAGGTAAATTTAGGTTTCTGAAGGAGAAAACACTAACAAGATCTCGGTGGCTGGCCAAGTTCCCTCCCAGCCGCCCGGCGAGGGCTCCGAGGAGGCCACACAGTCAGGGGCACCCGGGGTTCTCGGGAAACCTGCACCCACTCCAGGGTCAAGTGTTCGGTTTCTGTCGGTGAGCAATTTTAATGAGGGTTTTCAGAAGGGCCAGAGGGCCCCGGGATGAATGGCTGGGCCCCAAAATAGCCTCTGCTGGCACTTGGACAGCAGAGGATTCAGAACAGAAATAGTCTTCAAAGAAGGGCCCCGAACGCCGGCCTGAAGTGCTCTCACGCCGAGGCCGGGGGGCCTGTTCCCCAGGGAGACCCGCCTCGCCCCGAGCAGCGACAGGGACGCGGCTCTGCACCTGCCTGGCGGGGGCCGAGACCCACTCCTGGGAGCAGACGGAGCCTTTGCTGAGCGCTCCTCCCTCCCAAACCCGAGCCTGCCCACCTCCACCCTCGTCTTCCCAGCTCCCATGCCGCTGTCCCTGCTGGAAAAGCTCCTCCTGGCACCGCCCAGCCCCCAGCAGGCAAGACCGGTCCTGGGCTTGGAAGGAATGTTCTAGATGTTGAGGATTGTCTCTGACTCTGAGTGCTAAAGAGAGATGTTTGCCCTAGACCAGCTGCAGGCAGGAAGGAAGACGTGATTGGAGACTGTTGCGGGGGAGGGAGATGGAAACCGGCTCCGAACACAGCGGAGATGGTGGGAGTTTGCAGCCAGCGGGCAGGGGGACTCTGCGGTCGGAAAATGACTAAGAGGAGTCTGAGTGCTTACCAAGGCAGAAGGGGTTTACCGAAGAAGCCGACGTAGCAGGATTCGTGGCTAACCTGGGCTCGCTGAGCCAAGGTCGAGGCCTGGTCGAGAAGAGGGCTCAGAGGGGTCTGACAGAGTGCCATCACAAGGTGTCCTCGTCGGTGGCAGGAGAGGGCCCCTCCCTCTGGCCTCTCTCTTGGATTCACCGTCCCTTTGGCCCAATTTCCTTCTTTGGCTCCCTCGGTGCGGCCAGCGGCCTGAGACCTCCATGAGCTCCTTTATCGGAAGGGAGGACGAGGGGGATACAGGCGGCAATCCCGAAAGCAGGGAACAAAGTCCCTGGTCCCCGCCAGGGCCCGTTTCTCTGGGTGGCCCCGGCCTCCTGTTCCGGGCGCCCGGCCCGCTCTGTGAATCTGCTGTTTCTCACCTGCTCTTGGCGGAGCACTTGGACGTCGGCGACGGCCACCACGCTGGAGAGATCACCGTGTGGGGCACTGTCCCCAGACCCTCATCGACTCCACGACAGTGACTCTGCCCAGCAGGTGGTCTCAGAGGGTCGCCAGGACGTGCAGGGTCCAGGTGGGGTCCTGGTCATCCCAGCGACAGAGATGCTCCAGCCTGAGAGGGCTGCAAAAATGTGTGCCCTCTCGCCACGGGGAACAGAGTTCTGCCGCCACGTGGTTCCCGGGCAGAGTCTACTCCCAGCCCTCCTTGCTTTGGGATGTGAGCACAGGCTCGCTCTCAAAAGGGCTGTGAGTGGAGGGGACACAGGCCGCTTCCAGGCTGGGGCTTCTGAGACAGCGCCGGGCTGTGCCCACGGCCGCTCTGCTCACCACCAGCCGCGCACGGCGGGCGCCGTCTGTCCAGGGAGAGGCGGGGCTGCAGGACGGGGGGCCCGGGGCCCTGGGTCAGCCACAGACGAGGCTCCACCGTGAGCGTTCAACAAGCAAGCAATAACCGTGCTCTATTAACTCGCTGAAATGTGGAGATTTGTCTCTTGGAAGCCGTTACAATTTCCCTAACATGGCCCCGTATAAATCATGTCTAGCTGTCCCCGAATACAGTGTATTTTCTAAACCCAAAGTCAGAGAATTTCCTCCTGCCTCCCTTGAGTCTCCACGGTGTGTGGCGTGTCCCGCCAGGTGACCTGCACCTGCCTGCACCTGCTCTTTGGGTGTGTTTCGCCGAGCTCCACGGGACAGTCGCGAGGCATCAAGGCTGCCGAGTCCCCGTGCCCGGCACCGCCGTCCCAGGTGACCGTTTATCAGAAAGACAAGCCTAACTGTCACTGATTGCTCTGCTACGCTTCTGCGGCCTGTCCTGGGAGCCGTGGACTCCTCTCCTCCTCATTTCTTATTCATGTGGCTTTCATGGGAAGAAATTTCCCTGACAGCTGTTTGTACAGATTTTTCTGAGACAAGCAACATCCTTCCCTCCTTTTCCTCTAATCATCTGGAAATGCTGTGTCTCTTGGCATCGCTCTCTTCCCTGTCTTCCACCCACCAGCTGTCCAGCTCAGAGCATTCTCGAGAGATTTGGCTCCGGAGAAGGAAACAAACCCCTTCAGAAGGTTCTGGAACTTAGAATGCTGCCTTTCCTCGGGGAGGTGGGGTTGAGGGGGAGCGTATTGGGGGAGAGAGAAGCACAACTCTTGGCTCGTGTCCTGGGGGCTGCCTCTGCACCCCGATGCTGCCGCAGGGCAAGGGGGGAGCAGGGGTGGGGCTGGAGGAGAAAGACCCTTTCAGGGAGGGGCCCTGGGGTCACCTCCCAGCCCAGCCGCAGACTTGCAGAATCCCCGAGCCAGAGGCAGCCTCAGAAGCAGGGACAATGAACATTTGGCACTTGTACCCCTTTGGGCTGGGGGACCACTCTGTGCATTGGACAGATGAGGAAACTGAGGCCGAGGGAGAGCAGGTCACTGGGAAATTAAGAATCAGGGGAAAGGTGATCTGGCCCAAGACACGAGTCCCCCTCCTCTGGCCCCTGCCCCGCCCTGACACGCAAGTTCCTGGTGACCGGGGCTGCGCTCGAGAGGGGCTGCAGCCCTGGCCTCCTGCCCTGAGCTGGCCGTGCGGAGCCTGCGTCTCTAAGAGCGGGAAACACGGCCCGTCCTGTCCTGGCCACGCCCGGCTTGCGTCATGCTCTGGGCTTGCTCCTGGCTCCAAGACACTCTGCGGTTACGGGGCTCCCGGGAGGCCCGCTCTCCTTCCAGAGCATTCTCCCTTCTTGCTTGAGCTGGTCTGAGCCGGTCTCTGTTCCAAGCGATCCAACTCTGCAACCCGAGGACCCTTGGCACCTCCCAGGCTGCCGTTGCCTCCGCCGAGCGGACGCCATTCTTCGCACAACTGGACGTGAGGATGGGGTGGGCCCCTTCAGGGCCAGGACGGGGTCAGCGGGGAGAACTCTGGACGGGGCCCAGGTCAGAGGACCTTCCCGCCGCTGCAGCTTTCTTCTCGGGCATGTGATACAAGATGCACAAAAACAGCAACAGATCTGCCTGTAAAGGGGGGAGAGCAAACACTAACTCCCTGTCAAAGCTTATTAGGGAGCCAACATGACGCGTTAATTTTTTTAATGGAGCGGAGATGTGGGGAAAACATCCTTGTGTGTCTTTGGGGACTCTGCCCACATTCTCACGGAGATGCTCAATTCCGTTCCAAAGAAAAAAGTTTGGATAGTTTGTAGGCGAGAACTTGATGAAAATTTGACATTTGATAAGAAACTAATTTTGGTGTGCCTTTTTAATACTTTAAAACACTAAAGTAATAAACAACATCTATAAATGTCAAACTTTTCTATTTTGATTACGTTGCTTTGATTTTTATCAACATTTTTTATTAAAAATCCACTGTACATGGAATAGAGAAGGGAAGATCGGCACAAGAAGATAAATTTTACAATTTATCGAGATGTAAGCGACAGCATCTCATTTTTCTCAGCAGTGGGGATTGTTATTATTTTTCGTCTCGCTGTGGTTATTATGATGTTTTTATCTTTGTCTTCGAGCCGGGGAACCTGCGGTGCCGCGGGAACTGGGATTGAATTGCAGAGTGGAGGTGGCTTTTGACTCGCGGAGCAGGACGTCGCCAGGGTGGGCCAGGGATGGAAGTACGCAGACTCTCCGGCCCTCCCGAAGCCACGAGAAGGAAAAGAGGCATTAGCTTCTCCAGAACGATGGCCCTAGCCCTGCCCTGGCTGGTCCCCAAGTTCCTCTCTGCATTCCAGATTCCTCTGTAACCCCCTTCACTGCAGGGTCCTCACGCCCGCTCTCCGTCTGGGGAGATGTGCTTAGCTGAGGTCTTCCGTGACGGTCCCGGCGCTGCTCCGGAGGGGCCACACTGGGTCTGGCTCAGTCTAGATTCCCTGCGCCCAACGCAAAACCAGTGTTTATGGGTGCTGGAGGGGGCGGGGGGTGGATGGATGGATGGACAGATGGATGGATGGATGGATGGATGGATGGATGGAAGGAGGGATGATGGACAGAACGGTGGAGGAAGGGAGAAGCGGGCATGATAGGGGATGGATGAGGGAAGATGGATGAAGGGAGGGAGGCTGGGAGAGGGAGGGAGGGAGAGTTAGAGTTTGCGCCCTGCACACTGGCTGACAATTTGGGAGCCACAACCTGTCAAGGCTTTAGCAGCCCAGGCTTAATAACCTCACAGAATTCTTCTGCTTCTGGGTTTGTTTTTGTTTTTCTTTTTCAGTCCTCCAAAGTCATGAGCAAAATAAAAGGGAAGGAAAATAAATATCTTAAGGTGACATGTGTGTGCTACTGTAAGGACAGCCAGAATCGTCACTTTTATATCCCTTCCCGATTTGCAAAACACACTCACGCCCTCATTTAACCATCACAGCAACCTGGGGTGAACGTTGTCCCCATTTTACAGACGGGGAAACTTTGACTCAGAAAAAGGATTGTCCAAGGCCAGACTGCAAGTGATAGACAGACAGAGCTCGATCCTGGAGCGTCTCTCCAGTTAACACCACCGCTGCCCGCAGGGAGCCACAGCTCCGTTGGAGGCCCCTGTGGTGGGGCCCCCCGGCTGCGCTTAGATTTCAGGCGGCTCCTGGGAAGGGCGGGGAGCCAGAGGCTGCCGCCCGCTGGAAGTCTCGCCTGGGACAGAGAGCTCAGGAGTGTCATGGGGCCTGTGCATCACCCCTGAGAGTCCAGGTGGAGGCGGGGCGCCTGGGAGAGAGGCAGGAGCAAACCGGGACATCTTTCAAGGTACATGCTCTCCAGGCAGGGGATGTACAGGGGAGCCCAAAGAAGACCCAAGAGGCGTCACCCTGTAAGAGCAGAGCTAAGGGTGAAACCTCGCGGGGTGTTCAGAGGCCCCTGCAGGCGCCGGGAGCTCCAGCTCCAGGGAGCTCCATGCTTCAGCCTGGATGAGCGGGCGCAGAAGGGCTTTCAGGCAGCCGTGCAGGAGAGAGCGGGGCACGGGGGTCCAGCAGGAGGGACGGCGGGAGAAACACCCAAGGCTGGAGCACGACTATTTCTGACGTGGAGAGGAGGCCAGGGCCACCGAAGCCAATCACACAGGGGCAGGAGGGAGCGTCTGCAGGCCAGCACGGGCCACCCCGAGTGCAGGGGGCGACCAGGGGCCCAGTGTGGGGGGCGGTGCCGGCGCTGACCGTTCTGCAGGGACTGTGAGCTGTGCCTGGCCTCGAGAGGACACGGTCCAACGGGGCCTTGGGTGGGGATGAGAAGTGACAAGTGTGGCCGGTGTCCTGAAGCTGGGGCAAGGGCTCTGGGCAGGCAGAGCTGGACGTCAGCTGCAGACACCTTAGAGAGGTGAGTGACTTGCTCCCACACCCTCTGGGGGAGCTGGGGCTTGAATCCTCCTGGCCAGGGCCACCGCCCAGGGGTGAAGCCTCCTGCAGGGACGGACTCCTGGATCCGGTTGGAGGCTCTGTCCTCTCAGGCGACCTCCAGTTGAAGCCGGGCCCTCCTGGCTCCGAGTGCCCACCTTCCTGAAGCTGCTGCTCTGCCCCGGTCTCACTAGGGCCATGTTCACTCCCAAGGGCCTGTCCAGGGGCTTCTCTTTGCGTTTCCCTTGAGTCGAGACAGCTGGAGGGCAGAGGCCCAGGAGGAAGCCAACGGCCGGCTCTGCCCTCCCGGAATGGCCAGTGACTGGGCCTGGGAGTGTCTGGTCCTCCCGGGAAGGCCCTGGCAGAGGCCTCTGCGGGGCTCCAGGCAACAGTGGTGGTCTGACCTTGGAGAGGAATCTGAGCGCCGGTGTCGTTTGGGTTTGGGGTGGTTTTAAGCTTCGAAAGGGCCCAAGAACACTGCCATCACTTTTCTGCGATGGCGAATCGCGGGCGCAGGTGCTGTCACTGCGCTGGCTGCGGCAGACACTCGGTCAGGTGCCCCGACACCCTCCGAGCCCTGTGCGGGGGCTGCCTGAGGTGCTCAGGCCTCTTCCAGACCTTCCCCACTGTCTGCGGGGAGAGCTGGGCTGGCCGCGCGGGGGCCGGGGCCCTGGCCTTCTAGTGCGCTGCACACCTGGCCTCGCCCGGGACTCGGGGCCATCTGGTGGCCTGGGAAGACCTCGAGTGGGCCTAGGACACAGACAGGGCCAAGGGAGGGGTCAGCAGTGGGGAGAAAGGAAAGCTGAGGCTGGGAGGGGGTTGCCGTTGGAGATCCCTCCGTCCCTTCCTTCTCTGCGTGCCAGGCACTGTGCTGGGGACAAGGGCTCGAAGATGACAGCCCTGACATCCAGGGGTGCCCAGGCCAGCGGGGAGTAGTGACATGTCAGTGAGTGTCCCACGAGCAGGGAAAGTTGGAGGAGACAGCTCTACTCGGGGCTGGGGACGGTGGCATTTTAGAGATGAAGAAGGGTCCACCCGCCCTGGCGTTCCAGGCCTACGAACAGCAGAGGCTAGGGCAGGGGGTCGCCCCGTGGGGAGTGGTCTTCTCCAGGGTGCCCTTAGGTAGACCCCTGTGCTGGGAAGGGCGGGAAGGGGGGCCTCGCTCTGCCAGCAGGCTCGCGGCGTCCTGGGCCGGGCGCTGGAACCTCTGACCAGGCGTCTATTTTTAAACCCAGCAGAGCCTCTTTGGTCCCCTCTCCAGGAGCAAATGTTCACTCCTTTGTGAGCAGCCCCTGCGGCCACCCCTGTCCTCTCCACACCCCCACGAGGCCCCCCGCGGCCCCTTGACTGTTGCTATTTAAAAGCATCTTGGCCCAGGCTAGAGAAAGGGGTAATTGGGGGCCTGGGAGATGAAAGGACACCCTCCCCATGTGCTGCCCTTGTCAAAGGGTCAACAAAACCCTCCTTGTGGCCCTGCCAATTATAGTCCCTGAGGGGGGCCACTGGGCCACACAGGAGATGTGACTGCTCCCTCCCCTGGGTGGCTGGGGCACTGCCACCCGCCCACAGGGCCCTGGGCCAGGGGGTCAGCCTGGGAAAGTGGCCCCGGGGGCAGGGCTCCGCCTGCTTGGCCGGCCGTGGCTGTGCCCACCGGGCAGGCCGGGAGGTAGGGGAGTGTGGTGGCCCCAAGGCCACTGAGCTCAACTGTGCCTCTAATGACGCAGAGCGAGACAGCCACCACAAAGGGCCCTTTCTGGGCCCGCCAAGAGCATGTGGGTGGCCACCCAGCAGCTGGCCTGAGGACTGCAGGTGGCACAAGCCTCCCCTCTATCTGCCACCCACCCGTGTCCCTGTATGTCCCAGGGCAGGGAGAGGCCCCTGGATGTGGCATGTGGGGTGCCTACCAAGACACACCAGTCCTGGCCCTGACATGGCTGCCCCCTGGTGTCCCCAGCCTTCCTGCCTCCTGTCACTTCTTCCTGGACTCACAGCCAGGCCAAAACGAGGCACCAGCCAGGCACGCTGGGGCCCCTCTGTGTTTCTGTCTCTCCGTCTTTCCATCTCTGTCTCTGCCGCTCTGTCCCCCTAGGCTCCAGCTCCTCCTCTGACCTTCGTCACCACCTCCCTCCTCCCTGCCGTCCCCAACAGGGCAGCCAGGTGGCCTTCTCAAAACACGGAGTCCTTGTGCCCCCACAGTGCCCGGGAGCCTCCCCAGTCCAGCTGGTCTCAACCCTGCGCCATTCCCAGAACAAACGGGGTACTCCCCGCCTCCCAGCCTCCCAGCCTCGGTCTCGCACCTTGGGGGTGGCGTCTGATGTGGGATGAGCGGAGTGAGGGCTTCCAGAATTTGTCACGGTCTGAGATCTTGGGCTAATAAAAGGTGGTCCCTGGCCCCAGCTCCCGCCACAGGGAACCCGCCCACATGCCCAGCCCACGTTAGCTGATGCCTGGCTCCACCTCAGACAAGCTGCAGCTCTCTTCCTACCTGTGAGCCTCGGTCTCTTCATCTGTAAAATGGGCTCTAACGACAACCTTCCCCCTAGTTTGCAAGGACCACGTGAGATGGAGCACGTGACCTGCCCAGCAGGAGCAGATGCTGGCACTCGATCTCCCCCATCCCCTTTCTCTGGACCTTCGGATCCTCCGTGAGGGTCTCAGCAAAGTAGAAGGAAAGCACCAGAAGGGATATTTGCGCCGAGAGCCTCGGATCTCAGCCCCGAGAGTGCCCAGCGCGCACCTGCGCATCTCTGGTTCCCCACGATTCTTTTTCCTCCTGGGAGACCAATGCACTTGGGGTTGCTTCCCCCCTGGGCTGGGCAGCGGTGACACTGGCCCTGGTGGGACAGCCCTGAGTATGTGATGCTTCCCTGGACACACCCGCCTTCCTCCAGGACCTGAGGAGGGGGTGGTGGAGCACGCGGGAGGCGTGGGACAGCAAATCCCAGGGCAGTGGTCTGGCGGCCGGTGGGACGGTCCTCCCCACTGTCTCAGCAGAGAGGACGGTCTGGACAGGCACACAGCCACGGCAGGGAGCCGGCAGCTCTGCAACAAGCTTGGGGAGAAGCAAATACTGCAATCTCATGTGAAGTCAAACCCGGGGGCAGACAATGCTCTGGGCCCACGCAAAGACCCCCTGCCAGCATAGTAACCTTCCCTTCTGGTCACAGGATTCCTTCCTTCCTTCCTTCCTTCCTTCCAACCCCGGGGCCAGGCGGTGTCTAGACTGGACAAGGCGTGGCCTGGGCCAAGGAGCCCAGTGCTCGGGGGTGAGGCTGCCCTGTGGGGCCCCAGGCTCAGCCTGACTCACCAGGGTGAGGATGGAGCAAGTGACCTTCAGCTGACGGTGGGTGTTGAGCTGGCGCTTGCAATGACACTGGAACCCCCGTGTCAACCCATTGTACAGACGAGGAAACTGAGGAGCAGAGCATTGAGTCCCTTCAGGAGCAAGGATTCTGTCCCAGAGTCTGGCTACACCCTCCACTGCTGGGCAGGGAAGCCAGGTTTATAGTTACTGGAGGTGGGAACAGGTTCTGGACCTACTGGCAGCGCTGTCTGCCAGTGAGGGCCAGAGGGGGAATTTGAGTCAAGTCTCAGCCTCATCCAGGGGCTACCACCCATCTACCCGTGGGTGGGACCCACCCATCAACCCAGGAGAGTTAGACTGAGTCACACAAGGGTGGGTAGACTGAGGCCTAAAGAGGAGAGGGGCCCACGCAAGGACCCCCTGCCAGCATAGTCACCTTCCCTTCTGGTCATAGGATGCCTTCCTTCCTTCCTTCCTTCCTTCCTTCCTTCCTTCCTTCCTTCCTTCTTTCCTTTCTTAGTTGACCAACGAAAATTGCATATTTATTTACAGTGTACAACATGATGTTTTGTTATACAGATGCTTCTTAACTTACAACAGGGTTATGTCTTGATTGTAAGTAGAAAGTTAAAAATATCATAAATCAAAAATGCATTTAATACACCTCACCTAGCAAACATCAGAGCTTAGCCCAGCCTGCCGTGAACATGCTTGGAACACTTCCGTTAGCTGCCGCCGTGCTGCAGTGAAGTGTTGAATATCTTATGTCATTTACTGAACACTACACTGAGAGTGACAGACAGAAGGGCTGTGTGAGTCCTCGCCACCGACGCACGCGGCTTAACGCACACTGGGCCTGGGTTGGAAGCGTGGAACTGAAACTAATTGCTGGATGCTGGGATGCCACAGGCAGGGCCATCAATTTCTCTCTCTTCTGATGGGGCTCGAGAATCGCTGGGAGAAGGCGCCGGGGTGTTGACACTTGCTGACGGTTTAGCGGCATAGTGTTCTCTAGGAAAGACACTAAGCTTTGACTGCACAGTTTGTTTCTTCTTTTCATTATTATTCAAAAAACTCTGGCTACACAGGGCCCTGCAGAGCACTGGTGGTTTGCCGTTGTGACCCTGGCCAACTGGAAGCTACAGCTTGCTGTCCCTGGCCACAATCCCAAGAGAGAATCTTACGGCGTGTCGCTAGCCCAGGAGAAGACCAAAATTCAAAATTCAGGTGAATGTTTCTACCAAACGCATATTGCTTCTGCAGAATCGTAAAGTCAAAAAAATCATTAAATCGAACCATCGTAAGTCAAGGACCGTCTGTATGTGTACATTTTGGAAAGGCTAAATCAAGCTAATCAACATATGCATTACTTCAGGTGCTATCATTTTTTTGTGGTGAGAACTCTTAAAATCTACCCTCTAAGAGATTAGTGAGTACGCAAGGTGTTGCTATTAACTATAATCACCATGTTGCACAAGAGATCTCTTGAACGTATTCCTCTGTCTAACTGAAATTTTGTGTCGTCTGACCGACATCTCCCAATGCGGTGACCATCTACCAGTCTCCGGTTAACCACCAGTGTAGTCTCCGCTTCTGTGAGGTCAACTCTTTTAGGTTCCACATATAAGTGAGATTATGCAGTACTTGTCTTTCTGTGCCTTGCCTATTTCACTTAGTGTAGCGTCCTCCTTGTTTACCTTGTTGTCACAGAGAGAGGATCCCTCCTTTTTAAGGCCGAATAGTGCTCTGTTGTGTATATATACCATATTCTCTATACCCATCTGTTGGTAGTCTTTTAGGTTGATTCCATCCATTTTTAGTTATGTGAATAACCTCCATACTGTTTCCATAATGAATGTGCTAATTTACATTCCCACCAGCAGTGTACAAGGCTTCCCTTTTTCTCACATTTCCTCTAACACTTACCTTTCATCTTTTTGATAGCCATTTAACAGGTGTAAGGTGATATCTCATTGTCGTTTTAATTTGCGTTTCCTTGATGATTAGTGAAGTTGAGCATTTTTTCATCTACCTGTTGGCCATTTGTATGTCTTCTTTTGAGAAATGTCTATTCATATCCTTTTCTCATTTTTAAGTTGGGTTATTTGTTTTCTTGCTATTGAGTTGTTTGAGTTCCTTATAGATTTTGGACATTAACCCATTATCAGAGGTATGGTTTGCAAGTATTTTCTCCCATTCTACATGTTGTCTTTTCACCCTTTTGATCATTTCCTTTGCTGTGCAGAAGCATCTTAGTTTGATGTAGTGGCAGTTGTCTATTTCTGCTTTGGTTGCCTGTGCTTTTGGGGCCACAACCAAAATATGATTGCCTAGACTAGACCAATATCATGAATCTTTTCCCCTATGTTTCCTTCTAGTAGTTTTATAGTTTCAGGTGTTATGTTGGAGTCTTTAATTAATCAAGCAGAGACAATTTAACTTCTTTCTTTTGAATTTGAATGTCTTTTAATTCATTCTCTTTCCTTATTGCTCTGGCTAAAACTTCCAGCATTATGTTGAACAGAAGCGGCAAGAGTGGGTGGGGAGGCAACTCCATCTTGGATGTTAATCCACCATGTTGACTTCTGATTAACCTTAATTCTAGAAATGCCCCTGAGATACTTACTATAAATTCTTCTCTTAGACAAATTCCCCATGGTATATAAGCCCTGTGGTTGGGGGATAACGGTGCAGAGACCAACCTTCTTGCATCTCCCAAGACATGGCTTCTGTTCATGAGTTCCTATGAAATGTCTCTTTCTGAGAAACTGAATTTGTCAGCCTCTTTCTTTGGTCTGTCAGCTCGCTCGGCCCTTGGGGGTAGGTTTGCATCGACCTGCTCACTGCAGAACAGTGGGCATCCTTGTCATATTCCTGATCTTAGAGGAAAAGCTTTCAGCTTTTAACAGTTGACCATAATATTAGCTGTGGACTTGTATCTGGCCTTTATTGTGTTCAGGTACATTCCTTCTATACCTAATGTGTTGAGAGTTGTTATCATGAAAGGATGTTGAATTTTGTAGAATGCCTTTTTAGTGTCTGTTGAAGTAATCATACAGTTTTTGTCCTTTATTCTGTTAATGTAGTAGATAACATTTATTGATCTATGTGTGCTAAACCATTCTTGCATCAAAAGGATAAATCCCACTTGATCATCATGAATGATGCTTTTAATGTGCTGTTGAATTTGGGTTTTTCAGTATTTTGTTGAGGATTTTTCATCTATGTTACTCAGGGATATTGAACTATAATTTTCTTTTCTTGTAGTGTCCTTGTCTGCCTTTGAAACCAGAGTAATGCTGGCCTCAAAAAATGAGTTTGGAAGTATTTCCTTCTCTTAAATTTTTTGGAAGAGTTTGAGAAGAATTGGCATTAATTCTTCTTTAAATGCTTGGTATCATTCAGCGGTGAAGACGTCAGGTTCTGGGCTTTTCTTTGATAAGAGACTTTATTACTGATTCGATCTCTTTACTTGTTATTGGTCTGTTAAGATTTTCTATTTCTTCATGATTCAGTCCTGGTGGGTTTTATGTGTCTGAGAATTTGTCCATTTCTTCTAGGTTATCCGATATGTTGGCCTATGATTGTTCATAGTAGTCTCCCATGATCCTTTGTATTTCTGTGGTATCAGTTGTAATGTCTCCTCTTTCATTTCTGATTTTGAGCCCTCTCTCTTTTTCCTAGTCTATCTAAAGGTTTGACAATTTTATTTATCTTTTAAAAAAACCAACTCAGTTTTGTTGATCTTTTCTATGTTTTTCTAGTCTCTATTTCATTTATTTCTGCTCTGATCTTTATTATTTTTTTTCCTTTACTAAGTTTGGGCTTAATCCAGTCTCCTTTTCATAGATGCTTGAGGTTTAATGTTAGGTCATTTATTTGAGTTCTTTCTTCTTTTTTTTATCTAGGCATGTATTGCTATAAAATTCCCTCTCAGAATAGCTTTTTCTGTATCCCATAAGTTTTGGTATGTTGTGTTTCCATTTGCATTCATCTCAAGATATTTTTACATTTACCTTTCAATTTCTTCTTTGACCCATTGGTTTTTCAGTAGTGTGTTGTTTAATTTTCATGTATTTGTAAATGTTCCAAAAGTTCTCCTGTTATTGATTTCTGGTTTCATATCATTGTGGTAAAAAGGAAAATACTTGATATGATTTCAGTCATCTTAAATTTGTTAAGACTTATTTTGTGGCCTAACATATGATCTCTCCTAGAGAATGTTCCGTGTGTGCTTGAGAAATATGTACTTTGCTGCTATTGGATGGAATGTTCTGTATATGCCTGTTAGGTCCATTTGGTCTAAAATACAGTTCAAGTCCAATGTTTCCTTTTTGATTTTCTGTCTAGATGATCTGTCCGTTGGTGAAAGCGGGATATGATATTAAAGTCTCCCACTATTATTGTACTGCAGCCTCTCTCCCTTTGGATCTATTAATATTTGCTTTAGATATTTAGGTGCTCTGATGTTGGGTGCGTACATATTTATAATTGTTATATCTTCTTGATGAATTGGCCTCTTTATCATTATATAATGACCTTGTGTCTTTTTACAGTTTTTGACTTAAAGTCTCCTATGTCTGATATAAGCATAGCTACCTCAGCTCTCTTTCGGTTTCCCTTTGCGTGAAATCTTTGTCCATCTCTTCACTTTCAATCTGTGTGTCCTTCAAGGCGAAGTAAGTCTCTTATAGGCAGCATGTAGTTAGGCCTTTTTTCTTCATCCATTCAGCCACTCTATATCTTTCGATTGGAGAATTTAATCTTTTTACATTCAAGGCAATCTCCTGCTTTGCAGAGGTTTAGCACGTGAGGTTCCCAGGCCTTGAGAGCAGTGTCCCTGGCCTCTTTGGCAGGTCTGCTCTGGAGAATTCGATGTTTTGGCCCCCGGAAGCCATGTCTTCCCCTTCAGGCTTCGAAAGCCCTGATTGCAGCTCTCACTGATCCTTTTACCCCGAGGCTGAATTCTGAGCTCCTTACACAGCCTACGTCCTCTCCTGGGACACACAGCAGTCCCAGAGCTATCCCGCCTCTGCAGCCTGCCCCGCCCAACCTTCTGTCCGTGGGGAGAGGGTGAGGCTGACCTGGGTGGTGGGGGGACAACAGTCGATTGTAACGGAGAAACTCTACTTGGCATGTGTGGCCCAACGCATGCCTTCTCCACGCTGTTGAGTAGTCCTCTCCTGTGGGTCTGCACGTGACTCTCCTCACGTACGGAGGAGACTGAGGCGCGAGTCCTGGGGCTTGCCGCAGCTGGCGCAGAGAGCAAGGGGGAGGAGGGATGTCAGTGACATAGCTTCCAGCACCCGTGGGTGCCAGGGGATGTGGGGGTGGGAGGGGGCACGGGCCAGGCCAGGCTCCGGCTGCACGGTGGTGGGGAGGGGTGGTGCTGTCACCACCAGAACCCAAGGCCACTGGGGTGCGACCGCTGAGTGGGGAGACGATGCTCCACATGCCTCACACGTGGGCCGAGCCAACCAGGGGCAGGGAGGACCTCCCCTGTGCTGGGCAGGCTCTGCCGAGAGGGCGAGGGTTGAGCTGGGCTGCGAGAGGGAAGGATGCTTGATGGAAGGGAACAGCAGGGGCGGAAACAGGTAGGTGTCGAGGAACCTTGCGCGTGGAGGGAGCCAGCTGCAGTAGGGGCTTGGAAATGCATCCAGAGTTCCTGCAGGGAGGGCTTGGCTAAGCCTGGACAGCAGCCCGGGCCTGCAGCCTCAGCCCTCCCCAGCACTGGCCCTGCATCAACCTGGCCCCAACCCAGCTCAGCTCGCCCGGGGAGGACTCGGGCCTCACAGCCCCTGTCCTGAGATACCGGCCCCCCAACTCTTCCCCACAGTCCACTGTCCCCATCTAGAGGAAGTGGCCTTGGTGACTCATGCCAAGCTCCCCGCCTCGCCCAGCAGCTGGGACTCCACGAACAGTCACTGGTCAGCAGGATAGAGCCCCTGGGCGTCAGGCGAGAAGCCCAGAATGCTGCGAGTCAGGGCCCTGACAGGGATTCCCGAGACGAGGAGCAAGCAGTCTCCCCAGGCCACTCACACCACCTGGCCGTGGCCAAGTTTCCCACCACTCACATTCCACTGTGCCCCCGCCACAGTGGGTTTCTCATGCCCTGGAACCCACTGGAACAATAACAGCACCCAGTAGGGACTGAGCACTCCTCATGCCACTGCGGAGGCCGCCCGCCAGCCCCAGCCCCAGCCCCCAGTGAGCTCCTGCCCCCGTCGGAGGCCCCCAGGGCTTCCCGGAGCTGCCGAACCCTCATGTGTGGAAACGGCTGAGGACTCTGACTCAGGGGATGCCAAGCGAGATCCTAGTGGTGCCTCTTTCCACACCAGGGCCTCGTCCAGTCTATGTCTCAGTTTTTCCATCTGTAAAGTGGGCTGAGTCAATTATGGGATGCGGGTAGGGTGCAGAAGGGAGCGTAGGCAGCCACCGTAGCTCATGGTTGCCAGCCTTGTGTGACTCAGGCATCTGCCCCTCTGCAGAGCCCGTCCCCACTTGACTCTAGATCCCGGGCAGCCAGCATGGGCCAGTGCCCAGACTCCCTTAGAAAAAATCCAAACTCACACCCTAACATCTACAAATCCATTTACATTTCAAGGGAAACTAAATCTGTGTGTTGCTGATTCACTTAAAGTTAATTTGTGAACGGCTGTTGCATAGGCATCAGCTGCTCCCGACTCTCCAGGTTGCAAGCGCCCGAGGTCACAAATGCCCCAAGGCAGAGTCTCATCTCCCTTTACGGACACTCCCAGGGTTGTGAGAAGCTGCCCTTGGGGTGGAGGGTGGAGGGTGGAGAACAGAGTGACGGCATGACAGCCGCAGACCCCAAAGTGGCCAGGCTTCTGATCTACTCAGAGCCCCTGGTCCCACGTCAGTGCCACTGTGCCTCACGTCCGCAGTTCTCTGTCCCTAGGCAGGGCTGAAAGGTGGGGTCCCTCACGGATGAAGTGAAGGGCAAGCCGGGGGAGACGCTGTATGGGCCAGGTCTGGGAAGGGGCGTGTTGGCCTCCGGGGAGGACTGGTCCTCAGCCCTGTCTCTCTGTGCCAGTTTGCAAGGGCCGCTGTAAGGAAGTTCCGCACACTGGGTGGCTTAAGTAATAGAAATGCATCGTCCCACAGTCTGGAAGATAGGAGTCTGAGACCAAGGTGTTAGCAGCTTCTGCAAGATGAGGGAGAACCTATTCCAGGCCTCTCTCCTAGTTTCGGGGGTTTTCTGGCCATCTTTGGTATTCCTCGTGTGTGTGTCTCTGTGTCCAAATGTCCCCATCGTTTTTTTTTTTTGTTTGTTTGTTTGTTTTTTTGCCTTTAATGAGATTTGGTGAAATTTAATTTTTATTGATATATAATAGTTGTACTTATTTGGGGGTACATGTGACTTTTGATACCTGTATACAATGTGTAATGATCTGTAAAAGGAAAATAAAGGCTAGGAACTCCTTTATTTCCCCCAACTCCTTATGCAAAAGAGAAGGTAAAGGACTCAGGTACCTGTGAAGAGCTGGCCCCTCAGATCATTCATTAAGGAAATTCCTGGCTGGCCTCCCGTAAGTGAGGGCATGCACATTGTAATGTTAGGTCTGCAGGCCATGTTTAGCTCCTAAAACTAAAGTCTGTTCTTATTTCATGCTAATAATCAATTATAAGTTTATCTTTACAGGTGCAGAACAGAGACAAGACAGTATCAAGCATTCTTCCACTTACCTAGGGACATCCACGTAATGGAAGCTTCCTTCACTGTCTTTTTTCTTCTTCTCTAAGATTCACCTTATCTTATGTAAAGTGTAGATTTCTTGGATCTCAGGAGAGTGTAACCATTTTGTCTCTCTACCCCACCCCCACCCTTTTTTCCTTTCAGTATACCTTTAAATGCTGAAACCTCCGAATTCCTCTTTGGAAACCCAGCCACAGGTTTGTCCCTGGCTCTTGTTTTTCCTAGGTGTTCCCTCCATTTTGGCTTAAAATAAATTTGATATATTGATTGAGATTTTTTCCCTGCGTCTCTTATTTTCTGCCAACATATCCACCAGGATCATTAGGCTATCCATATCTCCAACATTTACCTTTTCTTTGTGTTGGGAACATCACAAATATTCTCTTCAAGCTACTTTGAAATATAAAATAAATTATTGTTAACTATAATTTCCCTAATGTATCAAATACCAGAACTTATTTCTTGAAATGTTCTCTTCTTGTAAGGACGCCAGTCACATTGGACTAGGACCCACCTTAACGACCTCGTGTTAATTATCTTTATAAAGAACTCACCTCCAAATCCCAAATAAGGTCACATTTCAAGGTACCAGAGAGACAAAATATGAATTGGGGGCACAATTTAACCCTTAACACTTCCCAATGGATGGCACAACCCAGCTGTCCAGATGGGTAGATGGGTGCTTGCTGGGGCGTTGGCAGGTGACCACAGGTGTGTGAGCCCTTGGGCAGCAGAGAGAGCCAGGGCAGAAGGGAAGCGCAAGGCTGTGAGCAAGGAATGCCCTCAAGGGGCAGGCCCTCCGAAGGAGCCAGGTGGGGCCAACGGGGAACTCAGTTCCATGAACATGGGAGGACATGAGTGAGGGTGGGAGGGCGAGAGGTTGTGGGGTCAGACCTACCTGGGATGGAGTCTCAGCCCCACAGTATCTGCCCTCTGAGTTCTCAGGTGTCTTTAACAACTCAAGCTCAGTTTGCGGGTCAGAGAAATGGAATGGTAGACGCTGCTCACAGCGCGTGGCTAGTGCTCGGTGCTTGACAAGGATCCCAGGAATGAACCTCGACAGGGTGCCCAGCTTGGGGATATTCAGTGCAGCATCAGGCCCTAGAAACTGTCCTTAAACTGCTGAGCTAGCAATGGGGCTGCACACTTCTATTCAACATAGTACTGGAAGTCCTCGCCTGAGTGGTTCAGCAAGAAAAAGAAAAAAAAAGCATCCAAATAAGAAAAGAAGAAGTGAAAATGTCTTTGTCTGCTGATGACGTGGTCCTATACATAAAAAACCCTAAAGACTTCACCAAAAACTGTTAGAACTAATAAATGAGTTCAATGAAGTTGCAGTATACAAAATCAGCATGCAAACATCAGTAGAGTTTCTACACACTAGTAGTTTCTATAAACTATCTGGAAGAGAAATCAAGAAAACAATTCTATTAACAATAGCTGCAAAAGTATTTTAGAGTACATTTAACCAAGGAGGTGAAATATTTGTGCACCAAAATCCATAAAATATTGATGAAAGCAGTTAAAGACACAAAGAAATTTTTAAAAATCCTGTGCTCATGGACTGGAAGAATCAATGTTGTTAAATTTGGGCAATTGATTTTTGACAAAAGTGTCAAGAACACACAATGGGGAAATGACAGTTTCTTCAATAAATAGTGTTGGGAAAACTGGATATCCACATGCAGAAAAATGAAATCGGACCCTTATCTTGTACCATATACAAAAATCAACTTAAAATGGATTAAAGACTTCAACATAAGACCCCGAAATGTTACCGAAAGCTTGGCACTTGTTCACGAGGCCACATCAGAAGAATGAGGACAAGTGGTTGAGAATAAGGAAAGGGAAATTTATTACTTTGCTGGCAAAAGAAGAAAATGGTAGACTATCATCTCAAAATCCAAATTCCTGTACATAAGCAGAAATACAGACCTTTTAAATGGATGGCCCTTGGTTCCAGGCTATCATCGTTTGACCACAGTTAATGATTCTAATCATCCCATCTCAGCCAAAGACAAAGCCTGTGACCCCCGCCCACCTGGGTGGCCCACCCAGACCTGCGCCAACCAGTGCCAGGCTGGGATGGAATGGACAATTCTGCTGAGCTATCATCTCCTGTAACACAGAGAACAAAAGCCTTCCCCCTGGCCCTCCTGACGACCTGCCTGAGGCAGGGATGCAGGTCTCAGCTCCTAAAAAGAGTGGGGAAAATTTTAAAGAGACAGAAAACATCTTTTGACATTTTTTTTTCAGGCCATTCCCTCTGTTACCTATTCCCCACTCTCGATTTTATGTTTCCATATCTCTGGGAGGAGGGGCGACCGCCCTGTTACATTAGGACTGTAGCCTAAATAAACTCTTAAATGTCTGTTACAAGTTTATCTCCGCAGGTGCAAATCAAGGAGGAGATGTGATCCCTCTGCTACCCACCTGAGAAGATTCACAACATTGGCTACTTCCTTTACCCCCTGTTTTGAATGTCCAGCTTATCTTATGTAGATTTCCTGAGCTCCAAATGGAACTTCCCAAGAATACCATCAATGACCTCCCTGTTCGCCTCCCTTTGTCCCATGCACCCCCTTTTTCCCTTAAATGTGCAATTCTCAACTTCCTCTACAGAGAGCTCAGTCCACAACAAATACTTAGTGAGCTATGCTTTTTCCGGGTGTGTCCTTAAAATCTTGGCTTAATAAACCTCCACTGAGTGTGACTCTCTCATTTTCAGTGACTTATTATTTACGTTACCATGTCTAACTTAAACTTTGTCCCCTTTGACCCCCCTCTCCCCGTTCCCCAGCCCCGCTATCCTCAGCCCCTGGGAGCCGCCATTCTACTCTCTGCTCCTATGATTTCCACGTTTTTAGATTCCACATATAAGCCAGACAATGCAGCATTTGTCTTTCTGTGCTTGACCTATTTTACTTAACATAATGGTTTTTAGATGCATCCAATTTTCAAATGTCAGTATTTCCTTTTTTAAAGCTAAATAGTATTCCATTCTGTATATATGTCAAATTTTGTGTATCCATTAATCTATTGATGGACACGTAGGTTGATTCCATATCTTGGATATTGTGAACAATGTATTTCTTCAACATAGTATTTCATATCCTTTGGATGTGTCCTCAGAAGTGATATTACTAGTTCATGTCGTTTAGTTCTATTTTTAGTGTTTTGAGAAGCCTCCATACTGTTTTTCATAATGGCTGTACTAATTTGTATTCCCACCAATAGTGTGCAAGGGTTGCCTTCCCTCCACATCCATGTCAGCACTTGTTACCTTTCGTCTTTTTGATACTAGCAATTTTGACAGATGTGACGCAATATCTCACTCTGGTTTTAATTTTAATTTTTGTAACAGGGAATGGCCTGAAAAAAAAAACGGCAAAAATATTTTCTGTCTCTTTAAAACTTGCTCCCCCTCTTCTTGATAACTGAAACCTGCATCCCTGCCCGAGGCCAGTGCTGGGGAGCAGCAGGGAGAAGGCCTTTTGTTCTTGCATCCCAGGCCTGCACCAGTCCCCCAGGTTGGCCCAGGTGGGGCTTTAGATGGGATGTCTAGATAGTTAACCACAAGAGCCTAGAACTGAGGGGCCCTCCCTTTCAAAGCTCTATGTTTTCGCTTATGTTTAGGAAATTTGGATTTTGAGATGAGAAGGTCTACTGTTTTTCCTCCTTTGCCAGCAAAGTAATAAACTTCTCTTTCCTTCTCCTCAAACCACTTGTTCTCATTCTTTGGCCTCGGGAACAGGTGTCCAGTTTTCGCTAACATTAAGGTTATAATTAACATGCACTTGTTTTATAGAGACTATATATATTGAAGGGGGTTTTGTTAGGGCTGAGGGAAGAAGAAATATTTTAACCTAAAATATCTTTCTTTTTCATATTTTGCGATGGCTGTGGGCAAACAGGAGTAAGCTACAAAGCTGTCTAGGTGGCAAGGCTGGGGGAGAGATGGGCATCTGCAGAGAGTCTCTGTTAAACGCAGCCGGGCCTTGCCTATTTGAGCTGGGACAAGTCTGCTGAGAGCCTGGCACCCTTAAAGTTCTGGAAAAAACCATTTCCTTGAGGGCTTATCTGCATGAGAAGACCACCTTGCCAGCCAGGCTTCCTTTCTTCCTCCCATACCCAGTCCACCAAAAAACCCCGTTTAGTAATTTTCTAAGCCCTTTCGTTTCTTAACAGAGGACCCCTGGACCTCACTGGAGAGAGATGCAGGGCTTGTGTGACTCGGTTCTCAGGCTCAGTTCTCCCTCTTGCCATATTGAATTTTTGAGAGTCCTGAGAATTTTATTTTTCCTTTACACCCATGAGGAATAAGTTTTAGAGAACTATTGCATGGTGACTAAAGCTTATAATAAAGTATATTTCAAAATTGCTAAAATAGTTGATTTTGAATATTCTCATCACAAAAAACTAAGTATGTGAGGTGACAGATATGTTAATCACTCCACATGTAAACACTGTCAAAATGTCACATTTGTTTACAAAGTAAACTGGGGCACAATAAAATTCTACAGAGTCTGCTTGAGTAAGCAATGACTCAGGACTCAGGTGGCTCAAAACCCAAAGCAGTTCAAGAGCTTCTCCAAGAGAATGCGAGGCGGAGGCTTTATACGACAGACATAGAAGCAAATAAAAAAAATATTTGATTGGTTACAGCTATACAATGGCCTTATTTGGTCTATCCTGTTCTAAAGTCCATAATTATATAATTATAAATTTCTTGGCCACTTCTTATTGGTTGAGTTTAAGGTCTGTTTTTTGTTTTTTTAATATAGGTATTTACAAGAAATAGCTCAACTTCCAAATTGTGCCTGTGTTTACAAATCAAGCAAGGTTGAAGTCACTTATGGACCTAACTGTTGCTGCCCAACCAGGTTCACTTGCCCGCTGCCCGAGAGAAAGTCAAGACACCGAGACAGCAGGGTTTACTGTAGAGAGAGTTGTTAATTCCACATAGTGCTAAGCAGGGAGACAGGAGAAACTTCTCAAATCCTCCTCCCCAAGAATTTAGGAGACTGGATTTAAAGACAGTTTGGCGGAGGCAACTGAGTCTGCTAATTGGCTGGGTTTGGGGTGGAACCACAGGGTTGTAGAAATTGTCCTCTTTGCTGACCAGGTTCTTGGGTGGGGTCACAAGACCAGTTGAGTCAGTTCCTCGGTATGGGACACTGGTCTGGGGGGGAGGTCAGCTGTTCCACTGGAATATGGGACCTGAAAGATAACTAAGAAACTACCCCTAGGTTTCAAAAAGTTGATGTTATCTATGGAGAAAGCTAAGAATCTTTATGGCCACCAGCTACGTGGCTCCAGAATGGCCATTATAGAGAAGCAAGCGGGGTATGGGGGGCGGGCAGTGGCTAACTACTATCAGTATTTTTAGCTAGGCCCTGACCACACTTCTAGCCTTGCACCCTTTCATCAATTTGCAAAGGCGGCTTCAATCCTCCCCCTCCCTGGGCTTTTACCCAACCACCTTGCCGAGGTGTGGGCAAAATGAGAAGGGAAAGACCACTCTGGCTTCTTCTGGCTAAAAACGGATGGAGTTGGGGTTCGACCCAGGATAAGGGGAGTGAAGCCATTTTGCAGTCATCTGCAAATATGCACAGGTGCTGGATTTCAGACCTAAGGTTTGCATGACAAGAACATCAGTACCCTTATGTACAGCCTTAGCGCAGTACTTAAGTGAACAGGGGACTATAAGATAGATAATACTTAGCTTCAAGAGTCCCTGTAGAACTGAGCTGAAGTTCCAGGGAATCCAAGTGAATAATCCCAAAACCCAATTGGGTGTGGGATCACTAGTAGAGTCCCACTGTAGCCACATAACTTGTTGGGATTTTTTTCTGTTCAGGTTTAAACCTTTCCTGAGGGATAGCAGGTAGCGTTTAATACTGCACAGACTCCCCCTTGTTTGGCCAACAGGAAATCTAGCGCTGCCTGATTATCTAAGACAACTTGGGCTAGCGAGTTGAGGGACCTTTGTTTAGCCCTAAAGCTTTTTGCAGTTTCTTCTGTGATCAATCCTAGAGTCACAGACAGATTTCTAATCCTGTCTCTGATGGTATATACTCTGTGGATAGGGACTAGTATTTCTTGCAGCTTTGCTACCAGGTGTACTAGTATCTTCCTGGAAACCCGCTCTTAAGAGGTCTGTGGGGAACTTTATCTGGATAGTGTAGCCAGGAGAGAACTCAGGATTCAGTCCAAATTGTAGGCAAATATCAAAAACTCAAAAACAGCAGACAAGACTAGAATCTAATAACAGGTGGACTCCGGTTTTTCATTTCTGAACCATATTTTTCTCTCTCCAGTTTCTCATTTTTATTAAAGATGAATCACATTAGGATTAATTTACTTGCCAAAATAAACTTCACTTTCATTATACTTGGTCTGATTATTTGCAGAAAGTGCAGTAGGAATAATTATCAGCCGTATAGGCTTTTCCTTTCTTTTAAAATTGGCTTTACTGGAAACTTTTCATGAGGAATCTCAGGTGAGACTTGAAAGCCTCTTGCATCAAGCCAAGGGTTTATCTGTGCCGTTAGATACCTGTATGAACTGGGTAAATTCCTCTTTCCTAGAGGTCCCAAAGTAACTTGGGGTTCCTGGACCTGGCAGGAAGTGACATTCTTTACTCCCCACAGATCAGGAAATGTTATTGAAGAGGTACCTGGCCGGTTTTCCCAAAGGGCTGTTTATCAGCCTTACAAAGTCAACCTTAATTCCTTAATGCAGTCTGGGCAGCTCTGAACATACGCCATTCCAGGCAAAGCCTTGGCACAAAAGCCCATGTTTTCTGTTGTGTCCCATTGTAGAACAAAACTGATTCTTACTGAACTTATGCAAATAACAATTTTGCCATAAATTAAGAATACTCACAAATAGTTTTCAAATTCTAGAGCAATCAAGTAGATAGAAAAATAAATGCTTCAACTTTTGCTTACAAATATCTACTTTGGTGTAAGTTATAAATAGCTCAAAAGAAGGCAAGAGATTTTCTTGACTTCTGGAAAACAAAACACAAAAAGAATCAGCGATGTTTCAAACAAAAAGTCATGAAAAATTTAGTTTGGTCCCATGTAATTAATTTCTGTTCTGTTTTGAGGTTGAGTTATCCATACTCATGGATATATCAGCTTTCTAATTAAAATCCTAGACGTTTGTTTTGTTTTAGTCCAATGGTATATAATCTCCAAAGTTATCAGAAACCTGTATTCAAGAGAACTTGTCAGTCTTTTCCATGACTTTCCTTGAAGAAGCAAACTTTGTACTCAGCCAGTTTAAAAACCACCTTTTGAGAAGAATCAAAGTAAAATAATATGTTTGCTGGCCATTATTCTGTCTTCTTTTGAAAAGTTTCTGTTCATGTCCTTTGTCCATTTATTGATGGAGTTGTTTGATTTTTTCTTGTTGATTTTTTTGAGTGCTAGAAAGATTCTTGTTATCAACCCTTTATCGGATGTATAGAGAGCAAATATTTTCTCCCATTCTGTAGGCTGTCTATTTGCTCTAATGATAGTCTCCTTGGCTGTGCAAAAGCTTTTTAATTTGATCAGGTCCCATTTATTTACTTTTGTAGCTGCTGTGATTGCTTTGGGGGTCTTCTTCATAAATTCTTTGCCTAGGCCGATGTCTGAAAGAGTCTTCACTACATTTTCTTCTAGGATTCTTAAGGTTTCATGCCTTGAGTTTGTTATCCATCTTGAATTGATTTTTGTAAGAGGTGAGAGGTGGGGATCCAGTTTCAATCTTCTGTGTGTAGCTATCCAGCTTTCCCAGCACCATTTCCATCTCTAATCATTAGGGAAATGCAATCCAAAACCACAATGAGATATCACCTAACTCCAGTGAGACTGACCTTTATCAAAAAATCCCAAAGCAACAAATGCTGGCAAGGATGTGGAGAGACAGAACCACTCTTACACTGCTGGTGGGACTGCAAATTAGTGCAACCTCTGTGGAAAAGAATTTGGAGACACCTCAAAGAGCTACAAGTAGAACTACCATTTGAACCAGCAGTAGCACTGTTAGGCATCTGCCCAAAGGAACAAAAGTCATTTTATAATAAAGACATCTGCACCCGTATGTTTATGGCAGCACAATTCACTATAGCAAGGATGTGGAAACAACCCAAGTGCCCGTCAATCTATGAGTGGATTAATAAAATATGGTATATGTATACAATGGAATACTACTCAATTATAAAAAACGTCAGTGATCTAGCACCTCTTATATTTTCCTGGATAGAGCTTGAGCCCATCCTCCGAAGTGAGGTATCACAAGAATGGAAGAATAGGCACCACATGTACTCACCATCAAACTGGCACTGACTGATCAACACTAAGGTGCTCACACAGTAGTGATATTCTTTGGGGGGTAGGGGGGTTGGGGATGGGTAAACTCACAACTAATCGACATGGTGAGCATTGTAAGGGGGGAAAGGCACGTCTCAAATCATGGTTGAGCTATAGCAAAGTCATAACATGTAACCAAAATGTTTGAACCCCCATTTATTTATTTCCTAAAATAAATAAAAATAAAAAAAGTAAAATAATAATTGTCTACTGATGACAAAAGTCTTAGAATATCCATGGTTAATCAGTTGACAAAGTTGGTTATTTTTGTGGCATATGGCAATTTAACATAATAAACATAATTATTACTGATAATACACACCAAGATATATCAATGTTTTACAATGTTAGAACCTATATTAATAACATGTTTATACAAATATAATCCAAAGAGAGTTAAACACCATTTCATATTTGACAGTGTTTCCTGTATGGTTAACTTTAACCTGCCAAATAAGCCTAATATGTATCTCTTAGACTTTCAGCGACCCTAATATATAAAAAGCTACTTTGAAGTCAGAAGTCTGGATTTAGAATTTGGGTTTTAGAAAGTTTGTCAATTATCAAAGGCTTGAAACAATTCTTCAAATAGAATCACAAGCCACTATAAAATAACGGTCACTTATTTAATCAAGAGAGATAGTCATCAAATGATTTTAAAGGTGCTACAGGAAGTTATATAGGTGTAAACCTTAACCCTTTCAAAGTTTAGTTTTTCTAGTTAGTCAAAAACCTAATAAGAATAACACAGGGATTATCTTGATAAAACATAAAATCTTTGCTTTTTTAAGGAAGTTACTGAAAAGGTAAAGAAAAACCTATAGTGCGATTTTTTACATTAAAAAAGAAGACAGGTTATGGAATGAAAATGAATACATTATGCAGTTTCATTAAGAGAAAATTAATATCTTGAGAAAATTTTGTTGTTTTAGCCAAAAAAGATTTTTTTAAAATTATAGCCAACTGGATCACATACAAAATTCCTTTATGCATTCCCTTTTATAAACTTTATCCCAACTTGCATGGACCATCTATAAACATATCTAAAACTTTCTGTTTTGTCCTAACTTTCCCTTTCTCTAAATCACCAGTCATTTTAGGACAAAAAAATTTCCATCTGAGATCCTTTCTCTACAATATCATTCTCCTTTCTGTTTAACCTTTTCTTATCAAAAATATATTTCTATATTGCCTTTTTACATCCCTTTCTCTTACCCACAAGTTACTTTTTATTTTGTTTATATCTTCTTTCTAAACCCATATTTTGATTCAACCTTTACATAACTTCCGAATGAGACTAAATTACATATGTATTTAATAAGAACACATTTTACACTTCTTTTATAATTTTTCTTATTAAAAACATATCTTATTCTTTGGTCTACTTTATGTATAGAATCACCTGCATTGACTAGAATTCTTATTTTTAGTAACTTTAAATACAGTGAAAGCTTAAGAAGCAGGAAGTCATGAATTGTCCATCATAAGAGACTTGTCATGAAACAAGACTATAGGTTACTATAAAATTATAGTCATTCACATAGCCAAACTAATAATTCAAAGATTTTTAAAATGCAAAAATCTTATTCTTTGACAGAGAGGAGACTCAGTTTCTCAAACAAGCATAAGACTATATTAACAAGCATAAGTCTATATTAATAGACAGACTGCAGTATAAGTTAATGAGGAGGCAGGCTGAATCTGTCTCTCTTTCTCTCTCCTTCCCCCCCTTTTTGCAGTCTGTTCAAAAGGAAAACAAAAAATCTTCTGCTATTCCTATTAATATCATGAAAATCTAGTTCAAAAGAGAAAAAACCAAATTTTACCATTCCATTAGTGTATTAATGGAAAAATTAATTTCAATAAAAACTTATAAACCAATCCATCTAATTTTAATCAATTTGACCATAAGATTTTTATAAACCTTTTATAACCTTTATGTATTTTTATATCCAATTAGTTTTAATCATCATTTACTTATTAATTTAAAACCAATAAATGAGACAAAATTATTTTTTAACAGAACTATTAACATTTCTATGTCTTACAACCTTTTATTTTAAAAAAATATTTTTATTTTAAAAACATCTTATTTTTCATATGGAATTGTTTCTCTTCTATGTAGCAGGGGTTTTTTTTTTTTCTTTTGAGACAGAGTCTTACTCTGTCACCCTGGCTAGAGTGCGGTGGCTTCATTGTAGCTCACTGTAACCCCCCACTCCTGGGCTCAAGCGATCCTCACCTTCAGCCTCCTGAGTAGCTGGGATTGCTATAGGTGAATGCCAGGATGCCATGCTAATTTTTCTATTTTTAGTAGAGACAGGGTCTTGCTCTTTCTCAGGCTGGTCTCAAATGTCTGAGCTCAAGCAATCCTCCCTCCTCGGCCTCCCAAAGTGCTAGGATTACAGGCACGAGCCACCACGCCCAACATATCTAGCAGTTTTAATTACATATATTAAACATAATGTCAACACTTAGAAAAACTTAGGAAGTGAAAGTAACTTTCAACAGTTATCAGTCCTCAGTTTTTATCAGCACACCTAAATATATTTAGTTTCCTATATCATAAAATAAGATGTCAAGGTATCTAAACTTAAACTTAACAATTAATGTTTTAGTATTTTACCTTAAAAAAAACTCAGACATTTATGATTATCCTCTTTAACTTAACATAACATGACTTTATGATTTTAAGTTATTGAAAAGAATATTCTTTAATTTATTTATTTTTTTCAGCATATTATGGCGGTACAGACGTTAAGATTATGTATATTGACCTTTGCCCCCACTCCCCACTGGAGTCAGAGCTTCAAGCGTGTCCATCCCCCAGATGGTGAGCATCGCTCTCATTATGTATGTATATACCCATCCCCTCTCGCCACCACCGGCACAACACCCGATAAATGTTATTTCTATATGTTCACTTAGGTGTTGATCAGTTAATACCAATTTGCTGGTGAGTACATGTGGTGCTTGTTTTTCCATTCTTGGGATACTGCACTTAGTAGAATGGGTTCCAGCTCTATCTAAGAAAATACAAGAGGTGCTATATCACCGTTGTTTATTATAGCTGAATAGTACTCCATGGTATACATATACCACATTTTATT
>VBSM01001979.1:2549634-2580844 GCA_008086735.1 Cheirogaleus medius
AATGGAAAAATAAGCACCACATGTACTCACCAGCAAATTTGTATTAACTGATCAGCACATAAGTAGACCCATAGGAATTACATTTATCGGATATTGGGCAGGTGGGAGGGGGGAGGAGGGGACAGGTATATACATATATAATGAGTGAGATGTGTACCGTCTGGGGGATGGTCACGCCTGATGCTCTGACTTGAGGGAGGAGGGGGGGCAAGGGCATTATATGTAACCCTAAAATTTGTACCCCCATAATATGCTGAAATTAAAAAAATTTTAAAAAATTATATATAATTGTCTGAATATATATATAAATATATTCATATTTATGTATATAAATATATATTCAGACTATTAATCTTTTAATATCTCATTACCTATTGTATTGCCCTAAGCAATTTTTAGCAGGGCAACAATTCACTTTCTAGAAAGATTACTCCTAGGTGAAACAAGGCAGAAAATTTATATTTTGAAATCACAGATCTAAGACTTTAGACCTCAATATTGTACCATCATTTGCTCATACCAAGGGGGAACTTATATGGAAAGTTCCAGTTAAGATAAGACAGCCAGGAAAAGTACCCTACGCAAAGGCAAGACTTCCCATGTATTTTGATAAGAGTTTCTAGTGACTCAGTCCTCCCACTCAGACACTGTTATAAACAGAAATTTCCTTTCTTTCAGATATAAAATTTTTTAATAAAAGTGTTTCAAAATATCCAATTAAGGGCCAGGAGCCGTCCTCACGCCTGCAATCCCAGCACTTTGGGAGGCCGAGGCAGGAACACCATCTGAAGCCCGGAGTCGGAGACAAATCCAAGCAACAAAGCGAGACCCCATCTCCACAAAAGGACTGAAAATCAGCCATGCGTGGTGGCACACGCCCATAGTGCCAGCCACCTTGGAGGTGGAGGCAGGGTAATGGGATTCAATCTGATCCCACACCCAGTACAGTTTCTGTTGCAATTTTCAAACCAGTTAGGATCAAGAATTTGCTCAAACCCAGGAGCTCAAAACACAAATATGTGAGCTACAGAATCTGAGAAAGAACTTACCCACGAGCCCCAGTAATGGGCACGACCTGGCGGGTACCTCGCTTGTCCACTTGGTGCTCCTGGGGGGTCTCTGGGAGCTTGATTTTGGAACCCGCTTCTGACAAATTAAATTTAACAGAGTTTAACTGTGCAAAGAACAATCCACAAATCGGGCGGCTGACCCAGAACGAGCTCAGAGACTCCAGCGCTGCCACGTGGTTAGAGAAGACCCGTAGACAGCCCAGTAGACATTGCCTTGAGTGGTCGGCCACCTCTGCTTGGCCGAGACTCAGGGATCAGAAGAGAGGAAGGATAGAGAAGAATGAAAATAAATGGAGCCAACTCGAGCCAGGACAAACAGCTGACATTTTTGCTTTTGAGCATTTTGACTGAAGTACCCTTCTAGGTGGAACCAATAAGCCTTAACCCAGGTTATAACTTAATCAAGGAAGCAAGAAGTGTCTCCAAAGAGGGGAAAAAATCGTTCTTATGAGATCCAGAAAGTCGCAAAAACAGCTCAAAGAAAGGAAAGTCTCTCTAGCATCAACAAATGGCAAAAGTGACACAAATACCAAACCAAACCATAACAAGTTCATTCCCTGCCCAAAAATTGGACCTAGGCCACCAAGGTGAAAGCACAGAGCCTTACCTATCAGCTGCCTGGTAAACTGGCTTCTGCCACTCTTCCCACATGGGCAGTGTTCAAAGGACTTGTATTTTTGTTTTAGATCAGATATTTGCTCTTGAATTTTGTCAAGAGAATTTTTAAGGCTAGCCACAAAATTGTTACATGTTCTTTTAGTTCTGATCTTTCCATAAATACAAATAAGACAATTATTTAGAATATGAGATCTCTAAAATCTTTTTTTTAAAATCAAGGAGTCTTTAATTTAAAGGATCCATTTTTGCCATAATTTTTAATAAAGTACTAATTTTACAGTGGATACCAAAGCAAAAATTCAAGAGTATTCTTCTAGACAGACTTCCTGTTCTCCATCCAATTGGGGAGAAGTCTCCCCAAGACACGACTCTTCCTATAATATAGGAGAGCCAACCAAGACTCACGAAGGAGTCAAAACGCCTCCCGAGAGGTCAAACAATCCGGAGAAGGAAGGGCAGTGCTGTGCACACTTTGACTACTCAGCAGGACCAGATGTCTTCAGGTTCCAGAAACCATTTCTCTACTGCAGACAGGGCTAAGCACCACGGGTCGACAACATGCCACAGGGCGGGCAGAGCCAGCGGTGACCCTCAGTGTGAGAGAGCTGAGTGGTTGCTCAGGCATGTCTCTAAGTCCACTCTGCCAGTGAGAGGCTGCCGAACCACAGCATGTGCCCGTGGGGGTGATCTCAGATGAGCCCCCACATTGTTGTTGCCCAACCAGGTTTACTTGCCCGCTGCCCAAGAGGAAGCCACGACACCGAGACAGCAAGGTTTACTGTAGAGAGAGTTGTTAATTCCACATAGTGCTAAGCAGGGAGATGGGAGAAATTTCTCAAATCCACCTCCCTGAGAATTCGGGGGACAGGGTTTTTAAAGAGAGTTTGGCGGAGGCAATTGAATCTGCTAATTGGCTGGTTTCAAGGAGGAACCACAGGGTTGTAGAAATTGTCCTCTTTGCTGACCAGGTTCTTGGGTGGGATCACAAGACCAGTTGAGCCAGTTCCTCCGTGTGGGACACTGGTCTGGGGGGGGGGTCAGTGGTCCCACTGGAATGCAGGACCTAGAAGATATCTCAGAAACGACCCCTGGGTTTCAAAAAGGTGATGTTATCTATGGAGAAAGCTAAGAATCTTTATGGCCACCAGCTACGTGGCTCCAGAGTGGCAATTATAGAGAAGCAAACAAGAATGGAGTGGCTAACTACTATCATTATTTTTTAGCTAGACTTGTGCCTTAGTTTTAGCTAGGCCCTGACCACACTTCTCGCCTCGCACCCCTTTATCGATTTGTAAAGGCGGTTTTGTAACTAGTTTTGACTTCTCAGGGATTCCTCAAGCCTGATCTCCATTTTTATTTACTTTAACAATCCTCCCCTTTTTGTCATCCTTTCAGCAAGCCGACAGTGTTAACCAGACAGCACGATGTCACTCTCAGGTACCACTACGGATGTAGTCACTGGAACAGAGTCATTATCAACAGTTGCTTTGGGATTTAAGGTCACATGGTCATCATCATCCAAAATGAGATATTTATCATAGGATTGAGTGGACAGGTTGTTGAGTTCTCCAAATTGTCTAATTCTAATGGCAATCATTTCGGCATGATTGGCTGCTGGAAAGCATTTAAAACCCTTGAGGGGATATGACCTCTACCGGGAGGTGAATACAATGACTAAGAGAATGAATAATGGCCAAGGACTTAAAAAAATCCCTGAAGCAGAGATCTCCAGGAGCCAAGATTTAACAAGCTAAATAAATCAAACAACGAGGCAGCACCTATCTGATGAGAGACTTATATTTGTTTCTTAATGTAACAGAAGGAATGGCCTGGAAAAAAATGCCAAAAGATGTTTTCTGTCTCTTTAAAATTTCCTCCATTCTTTTTGGGAACTGAGGCCCGCATCCCTGCCTTGGGCAGTAGTTGGGGAGGGGCAGGGGAATGTTTTTTGTTCTTTATGTTACAGGCCATAGCTTAGCTAAACTGTGGCTCCATCCCAGGCCCAGCACCTGGCTGACAGGTCTGGGTGGGCCTCCCAGGTGGGCAAAGGTCACAGGCTTTGTCTTTAGCAGAGATAGGACAACTAGAATCATTAGCTGTAGTTAAATGACAAGAGCCTAGAACTGGGGACCATCCTTTTAAAAGCTCTGTATTTTTGCTTATGTGCAAGAATTTGGATTTTGACACTATAGTCTACCATTTTCCTCCTTTGCCAATAAACTTCTCTTTCCTTCTCCTCAAACCAGTTGTTCTTGTTCTTCTAATGCAGCCTCAAGGACAAATGCTGAGCTTTTAGTAACATTAAGAGCTTTTAAATTGGGGGCCACAATTTCTAATTTATTAACATAGACACTTTTTTATTAATAAGAGCACAAGCTCCTCCTTCTTAGGCTGTGAAGGTATCAAGAACTTCTATTTGGGAAGTTAGCCTACGGAAGCTAAGTTGTTCACTTCAGATTGTATTGCTTGAATGGAATTCAAGCTATCATTCTATGAAAACAAAAGAAAAACAAAGGTTCATATTTGGAGCAAATGGTGATCTTAGTTCTTGAGTCAGGACAGCTAGTTGAGATGTCTAGATTTGAGTTTGAAGCTTCTTTAGATGGTGGAATGAGGTTGACAGTTGCAATATGATGGATTTTCATGGATTGAAGTTTGACTGTCTCTGATTATGCCATCAGGTGTTCTGGTGACTTTTCCAAGTGACCCACACAGCAGCAGGCATGAAGGTTGTCCATACATGGTCTGTTGTAGTGATTTTTATGAAGTTTAAAGTCATCCAGTTTCAGCTTGCTAGGCTTGGGGAAAGGGAAGTTTTATGTTTTTTTGTGAAACTAGAATAATTCTGGATTCAATTTGGTTTATGGATAGATAATTAAACCTCAAAGAAGTGAATAGGACTAGAATATGACAATGGGTGCCTTATATTATTCTATTAAAATGCGATCTTATAGTCACTCTAATTTTTATCAAAAATAATGACAGTAACATTGTTTTTTTTTTTTTTTACTAAATAAGCCTAGTTAAACTTGATCTCATTATTTACATAACTGTAACAAGAACAGTATAATAATTCTACATATTTTTAAAAATATGGTATTTTGGTCAGAACTTTGGTAATATTCAAGGGACTTTATTTACTTTGTATCAGTCAATTTTAGTTTTTTAAAACTATCTGGTGATGAGAAACCTCATTTTAGACCTTTAAAAACCTTTATACATTATGAAGGAAAGCCAAGGACTTGACCAATTATGTCCTGTTACAAGGAGAAGAGATTCTTATTGAACCTATGTACATACTCATATTGCCACAAAAAAAATTTAATATCAGTTCTCAAATTCTGGAGCAATCACGTAGGAAGAAATAGATAAATGTTATAGACAGCTTAGGAGAAAAGAGGAGTTAATTAAATCTAGAAAATAAGACATTGAAGAATAAGCAATGTTTCAAACAAGAAGTGATAGAAATTATAATTATCTTATTCAGTTAATTTAGTCCCTTATAATTAGTTTTGGTTTTGTTTGATATTGGGTTAACAGTTTTATGAACCCATCAGTTTTTCATTACAGTTCTGGAAATTCTTACCAGCCTGATAGTATGATTTTAAAGTTAGAATAGAACTGTACTTGTCAGAGTATTTTTAATGAATCTCAACTGACAAAGATATTTAGTTGTTTTGGGGACAAGTAACATTTTAAGATAATAATTAGAATTATAATAGATAACATTATACTAGGGCATATCAGATTTTTAGGAATTTTATACAATTTCTGGAACACTCATCCATAACAAATACAAGTTAAAGAAGGTTTAGTATCACTTATTACTTGACAATGCCTCCCATGCACTTTAACATGATATAAGCCTAATTAGTTTAACATCTCTCTTTTTATAAAGAGAGAAAAATTCTTTTGAGATATTCTAGGAACCCTTCTGGGAAAGTCTCAAAGTTAATTCAAGGTCAAAGAGATTTAATTCAGAATTTGACTTTGGGAAGTTATTAAAATGTCAAAAGGTTTAAGACACTTGATTAAATAGGATCATAGGCCACTGAAACAATACCAAAATTAGAAAAGATTTTACAGGCATACATAAAGTTACATCGTTTTGGGTTTTTAAAAAAATAGCTTTTTTTTGAGACAGTGTCTCACTCTGTGTCCAGGCTGAAGTTTGGAGTGCAGTGGCGTGATCACAGCTCACTGCAGCCTCACACTCCTGGGCTCAAGTGATTCTCCTGCCTCAACCTTCTGAGTAGCTGGAATGACAGACATATACCACCACACCTGGCTAATTTTTGTAGAAACTAGGTATTGATATGTTGCCCAGACTGGTCTTAAACTCCTGGCCTTAAGCAATCTTCTTGCCTTGGCCTCCCAAAGTGCTGGGATTGAAACCTCCCTTTATAAAATTAATAAAGGGCCACAAAGTGGGAACTGTAAAGGTATAGGCATAGTGTATATATGTGTGTATATTTATTTATTTATTTACATATAAAACCAGCCATTGTCCACTAGTTTGCTTTCCTATAATTGCTACTGAGGAGACACATAGCTGATGGTCATGATGATTCTTAACTTTCTTAATTACTCCCATAGATAACATCACCATTGTGAAACCTAAGGCTGGTTTTTAAGATATCTTCTAGGTCCTGTTTTCCAGTGGATCTGCTGACCCACCCAGACAACTGGCCCCTACTAAGGAATTGACTCAACTGGTTTTGTGACCTCTACCCAGGAACTGACTCAGCACAAGAAGACAATTTCTACACCCCTATGGTTAGTATTTATATATGCCAACAGGGAACAATCTGAAAAAGAAAACAAGAAAGTAATCCCACTTACAGTAGCTACAAATAAAATAAAATACTTAGGAATAAACTTAACAAAAGAAGCGAAATTACTCTACAATAAAAATTATAAAACATTGATGAAAGTAATTGAAGAGGACACAAAAAGTGGAAAGATATTCCATGTTTATGGATTGGAAGAATCAATATTGTTAAAATGTCTATACTACCCAAACAACCTAAAGATTCAATGAAATCCATATCAAAATACTAATGACATTCTTCACACACAAAAATACAAAAAAAAAAAAAAAGCTAAAATTTGTATGGAATGACAAAAGACACAGAATAGCCAAAGCCATCCTGTGGGGGAGGGGAGAAGAAAAAAAGAAAAACAGGAGGAATCACTTTGCCTGACTTCAAATTATACTACAAAGCTACAATAACCAAATCAACATGGTATTGACATAAAACAGACACATAGACCATTGGAACAGAATAAAGTGCCCAGAAATAAATTCATGCATTTACATACCATTCATTTTCAATACAGTTGCCAAATATATACATTGGGGAAAGGACAGTTTCTTCATTAAGTGGTGCTAGGAAAACTGGATATCCATATGTAGAAGACTGAAACTAGACCCCCATCTCTTTCTATAAACAAAAATCAAATCAAAATGGATTAAAGACTCAAATCTAAGATGTGCAACTGTGCCTTCTAGAACATATTGGGGAATCACTCTAGGACATTGGTCTAAGCAATAATTTCTTGAGTAAGACCTCAAAAGCTCAGGCAACCAAAGCAAAAATAGATAAATGCAATCACATCAAGCTAAAAAGCTTTGTCACAGCAATGGAAAAATCAATAAAGTGAAGATACAACCTATAGAGTAGGAGAAAATATTTGCAAATGACCCTAACCAGAATATATAAGGAGCTCAAATAACTCAATAGGAAAAAAATAAACCAACTGATCTTAAAAATGGGAAAAAAATCTGAATAGGCATTTTTCAAAAGAAAACATACAAATAGCCAGCAGGTACATAAGAAAATGCTCAATATCACTAATCATCAGAAAAATGCAAATCAAAACTATGATGAGATATCATCTCACCCCAATTAAATGTTTTTTATCCAAAAGACAGGCAATAACAGATGCCGGTGAGAATGTGGAGAAAAGGAACCCTTGTACACTGTCAGTGGGAATGTAAATTAGTACAGACACTATGAGGAACTGTATGGAGGTTCCTCACAAAACTAAAAGCCATATGAGCCAGCATTCCCACTGCTAGGTACATATCCAAAAGAAATCAAACCAGTATATTAAAGAGGTATCTGCACTCCCAGGAGTATCATAGCACTAGTCACAATAGCCAAAATATGGAATCAACCTACATGTTCATTATCAGAATGATTAAAGAAAATATGGTACATATACACAATGGAATATTATTCTGCCATAAAAAGAAATGAAATCCTGTCCTTTGCAACAACATGGATGGATATTATGTTAAGTGAAATAAGCCAAGCAAAGCAAGACAAATATCATGTGTTTTTTCTCTTGGCTGATTGCTCTGGCCATGACTTCCAGTATTATGCTGAATAATAGTGGAGAAATTGGTTATCCTTTTCTTGGGCATCCAAATTGAGAAAGAAGAAATCAAATTAGCCTTGTTTGCAGAAGAAATGATCTTATACCTGGGAAAACCTAAAAAACACCACCAAAACATTGGTAGAACTGATAAACCAATTCAGTAAAGTTGCACAATACAAAATCAATGTACAAATATCAGTAGCATTTATATATACTAACAGTGAACAACTTGAAAAAGAAATCAGGAAAGCAATCTCATTTATAATAGCTGAAAAAAGTATAAAATATCTAGGAATCAATCTAACCAAAGAAGTGAAAGATCTATACAGGAAGAATTGTAAAACTCTGATGAAAGAAATAGAAGAGGATGCACACAAATGAAAAGATATTCAATGTTCATGGAGTGAAGAAATTCATATTGTTAAAATGACAATACTACCTGAAGAAATTTACAGATTAAATGAAATCTCTATCGAAATACCAATGACATTCTTCATAAAAAATAGGAAAAAAAATCCTAAAATTTATATGAAACCAGAAACCCTAATAGCCAAAGCAATACTGAGAAAAAAGGAACAAAACTGGAGGAATCACTTTACCTGATTTCAAAATTTATTACAAAACTATAGTAACCAAAATAGCATGGTACTGGCATAAAAACAGACCAGTGGAACAGAATAGAGAACACAGATGTAACTCCATGCATTTACAACCAACTCACCTTCAACAAAGGGAAAAGGACAGTCTTTTCAATAATTGTGCTGGGAAAACTGGATAACTATATGCAACAGAGAGAAACGAGGCCCCTATCTCTCACCACACACAAAAATCAAATCAAAATAGTTTAAAGACTTGAGTCTAACACCTGAAACTATAAAACTACTAAAGTAAAACATTAGAGAAACACTCCAAGACATTGGTCTGGACAAAGACTTCTAGTGTGAGACCTCAAAAACACAGGCAAACAAAGCAAAAATAGACAATTAGGATCACATCAACCTAAAAAGTTTTCACAGCAAAGGAAACAATCAACAAAGTAAATAGACAACTCACAGAATGTGAGAAAATATTTGCAAACTATCCGTCTGAGAAGGGATTAATAACCAGGAAACAACTCAATAGTAAAAAAATAAATAATTTGATTTAAAAAATGGGAAAAAGATCTGAACAGACATTTCTCAGAAGAAAACATACAAGTAGCCAACAGGGATAGAAGAAAATGCTCAGAATCACTAGTCATCAGATAAATGAAAATTAAAACCACAATGCAACATCATCTCACCCAGTTAAAATGGCTTGTATCAAAAAGACAAGCAATAACAGATGTGGGTGAAGGTGCAGAGCAAGGGAAACTTTCATGCACTGTTGGTGGGAATGTAAATTAGTACAGCCACTATGGAAAATGGTATGGCGGTTCCTCAAAAACTAAAAAGAGAACTTCCATATTATCCAGCAGCCCCACTGCTGGGTCTATATCCAAAGGAAAGGAAATTAGGATTCATGCCTGTAATCCTGGCCAAGGTGGGAGGATCCCTTGAGGCCAGAAGTTCAAGACCAGCTTAGGCAGCATAATGAGACTTAGTTTCTAAAACAAATTTAAAAATGAGCCTGGCATGGTGATGCATGCTTGTACCCCTAGCAACTCAGGAGACTGAGATGGGAGGATCTCTTGGGCCCAAGAGTTTGAGGTTACTGTGAGATTGAATGGTAACCACTGCACTCCAGCCTGGTTGAGTGAGACCTTGTCTCTAAATAAATTCATTAACATTTTTAAAAACAAAAGAAATCAATATACCAAAGACATTCTGCACTCCCATGGTTCTTGCAGCATTATTCACAATAGCTAAAGTATGGAATCAACCAAAGTGCCCATTCACAGATGTCTGGATAAAGCCAATGTGTTGTATACACACAATAGAATATTATTCATTCATAAAAAGAATGAAATCCTGTCATTTGTGGCAGCAACATGGCTGGAACGGGAGACCATTATGTTAAGTGAACAGAAAGACAAATATTGCATGTTCCCACTCATATACAGGCACCGTAAAAAGTGGATCTCATGAAAATACAGAGCAGATTGGTGGTTACCAGAGGCCGGGAAGGAATGGGGAAGGGGGGAGAAAGTGAAAAAAAAGAATATAAATGTATTTGTTACCACGGATCTGTAAACTTACAAATGGTAAAGATGGTAAGTTATATATGTATATTTTACCTCAATAACATTTTTTTTTTAAATCACATGTTCTCACTTTCATGTGGAAGCTAAAAAAAAATGTGCTCGTGGAGATAGCAGAATGAGGGTTTCCAGAGGATGGGAAGGGGCACGGGGAGGGCGGATGAAGTGGGGATGGTTAATGGGCACAGCAACATAGTTAGACAGGATGAATACCATCTAGTATACAGTAGCACAAGTGGGTGACTATAGTTAACAATGATTTATTGTGTATTTAAAATAGCTAAAAGAGTAGAATTGGAATGTTGTTAGCACAAAGAAACAATAAGTGTTTGAGGTGATGGATACCCTAATTATCCTGGTTTGATCAGTACACATTATATGCCTGTATCAAAACATCACATGTACCCCATGAATATATATAACTACTATGTGCCCATAATCATTAAAACTAAAAATGTTATAATAGCACATTCTACTTTCTTTGAACATTTTTATACAGTTGTGTCCTCTCATCCTTATTATTTCCGGTAGTTTCAATTACACATATTAATTAAAATTCTTAACACTTGGTAACCTTAATATCTAGTAAAAATTAAGTAGAAAATGATTTCATAGTTTTTAAATAGCGTATGTTTTCTCATAGCACAGGACACGCTTAAGAGAGTCTAGTATCTCTTTAATAAGAAGCCAAATATACATAAGTTTAACCTTATGTTCAGGAATTAATGTTTTAGTAGTCTGTCTTATTTGAAAATGATCTAGATAGCTAATGAATATCTATTATTTAACTTGGTATAGTTTTAAGGTTTCAAGTTATCAAAAAGATTTTGGAAATCGTTTTTACACAGGCATATTACAGCATTAAACAAAACAAGCTGTCATCTCAAGTTACTTTTTTTGTTGACAAATTTTGTAACAGAGATAACATGAGCTTAATTGACTAGTAAAGCTAGGTGGAATATCCATTTTTTACTAAATCATCAATATTCTCATTTATTAAAGATTAAAGTCATATGAACTTGAAAATGATTTGGCTTAATTCTTTTCTCTTCTGAGGAAATACTAATTTATTCAAGTACTTATTTTTATTAAGGCCAATTAAATAGAACTCTTTTGATATTATTTCTAACAGTAACATCCAGAAATGTCATTTCTAGTAATACTATCTATATATAAGACAATTATATGTAGAATAATATTATGTATAAAAAACATACAAATATACAGACATCCATAAAGATACAGACAGACACAGATTCATGGGTTCTGTTTTGACATTTGAGCTATGTGTCAGGAATAATAATAAAATTCGCTAGCTGAATTCAAATTGTGTCTCTGGCAGTTAACTTACCTGTTCAGATGACTAAAGCCTTTTTATTAATATTTGTGAAAGGACTTTAAAGATTTCTTAATTGCTAGTTTATTTCTAAAAAGTTTCTCTTCATTTTTTCCTTCTGATGAATCATTTCTCTTAAGCCTGCGTTTTAAAGATCTAGACATCTCAAAGGCAGAGAGAAAGGATGTCAAGTTTTCTTCAAGAAGGAGTTTTGGAGTCTGTTCGAAGTCAATCTCACTGAGACTGTGGGCTACACTTCAGATGAGTGACTGAGGAGACAGCTAGTCTACTTCCAATTAGTCTTTATCTTTTTTAGCCTTAGGTGGTTGCTTTTATAACAGCCCCGAGTTGTGTGCAAGATCAAGACTTAAATGTAGCTGCTGCAGATACTCCTGGCTCATTTGAGGATCTAATTTTTAAAGAAAGTTGGTGTTGAGGAGATTCAGATGAAAAGAGGCAAGAGATCAAAGAGGCTGGCAGATTCAGTGTGATTTTTTATTAGTGTGCTGTAGAGATTTCTTTAGAGAGGCTATTTTCTGAGTCATTCTGCCTTTCGGGAACCTCTGTATATCAATCAAAAAATGTATCTCATAGTTCTTGAGGCATCCTAGATCACTCTTTTTTTTTTTAGTGTACCCCATAGATGAATCATTGCATCTAAAATAAAATTTCCCCAACGTGGCCACTGTAAGTCTAAGTTATCTTTCTGAGATGCACCCATTTCTCCAGAAAAGCATAGATTTGGGGCCCATAGTTTCAGAATATAAAATTAGCTAGAGTTCCAGATGGAGGAGTTCCAGACTCCTTAGATTCTGGTGAATCCATAATACCCTGTTTTTCTAAAAGTTTACTTACCTGAGGCCTCCAACTGAATCTAGTCCGGTTCCCATCAAACACCCAGTTTGGCGTCTGGATTCCAATCGGGATCCAGTCCTATCCCAGAAGCAAACGCACTGTACAAGACCTAATCCAGTCCCCATCAGGTCCAGCCTGATCTTTGAAATTAAAATTGTTCAAATGAAGTCAGAGAGCTCAGGATGCAAGTTGCAGAGCTTGACACCTGAGAGGGACTTACCCTATGATCGCCAAATGCAGCAGCGAGCATAATGGTGTCCGGTGGTACCTGCGCCTGGCTGCTGGCTGCTCCTGGGATCACTGCTGTGTGCGTGTGTGGTAGGGGAGGGGTTCTTCCTCAGATCCCACTTCTGACACCAAACATTTAAAAAGGTAAACTGAGGCACAATAAATTATTTTATAAGTCTACTCGAACAAGCAATAGTTTATACATTGGGCAGCTCCAAATCAGAAGTGGTTTCAGAGCTCCCCTGAGGGAATGCAAAGTAGGGGCTTTTATAGGATGGGCACAGAAGCAAAGCGAATATTTTATTGGTTACAATTACACAGTTGCCTTATTTGGCCCATCCCATTGGAAAGTCCCTGGTTATATAATTATAAGTTTCTTGGTTACTTCTGATTGGTTGAGCACAAATTCTGCTTTTATTTAACCACTTCGGTACGAGTGTCGACTATAGTTGACAGCCACAGATGAACGCACACAGCCAAGCGTCGACTTTAGCTGACAGCCGTGATAGGAAGGCGCACAGCCGAGACGTCGACTTTAGTTGACAGGAAAAAGCTTTTACTTTTACAGCTTTTATCTCTGCAGTTGCAGTGTGTACCTTCAGCCAATAAGTTACTACAAATCTGTGACCTTTTGATAAGTCTTAGTAGGAGTTATTATAGTTACTTTCATAAAGCTGCCTGTAAAGTAAAACAAGCTTTCAGTGCTTTAAAGCTTTCCTCATCACACAAGAGCAAAACAGATTCATTGTCAATGCACAGCACAAACTATCCTGCGGACTATGAGTTCCAGCTGTGGGCAAGGTTTCCCGGCTGGTGAGCGTGGTATAGAAGTGGTTAATAAAGCCATTATTTTTTTTCCCAGCATATTAAGGGGGTGCAAATGTTAAGGTTATGTATATTGCCCTTGCCGCCTCCCCCCTCGAGTCAGAGCTTCAAGCATATCCATCCCCAAGTTGGGCCGCATCACACTCATTATGTATGTATTTACCATCCCCTCCCCCCTGCCTGCCGGACACCCAATAAATGTTATTCCTATATGTCCACTTAGGTGTTGATCAGTTAATACCAATTTGCTGGAGAGTACATGTGGTGCTTATTTTTCCATTCTAGGGATACTTCACTTACTAGAATGGGTTCCAGCTCTATCCAGGAAAATACAAGAGGTGCTATATCACCATTGTTTCTTAGAGCTGAATAGTACTCCATGGTATACATATACCACATTTTATTAATCCACTCAGTATTGATGGGCACTTGGGTTGTTTCCACATCTTTGCAATTGTGAATTGTGTGGCTATAAACATTCGAGTGCAGGTGTCTTTTTCATAGAGTGACTTTTGTTCTTTTGGGTAGATGCACAGTAATGGGATTGCTGGATCAAATGGTAGATACACTTGTATCACTTTAAGGTATCTCCATATTGCTTTCCACAGAGGCTGAACTAATTTGCAGTCTCGCCAGCAATGTAGGAGTGTTCCTATCTCTCCGCATCCACGCCAACATTTATTATTTTGGGACCTGTTAACAAAGGCCATTCTCACTGGAGATAACTGATATCTCATTGCAGTTTTGATTTACATTTCCCTGATGATTAAAGATGTTGAGCATTTTTTCATTCATTTGTTGGTCATTATTCTGTGTTCTTTTGGAAAGTTTCTGTTCATATCCTTTGCCCACTTTTTCATAGGGTTGTTTGACTTTTCCTTGCTGATTTTCCTGAGTTCTAAGTCGATTCTAGTTATCAGTCCTTTATCAAATGTGTAGCTTGCGAAAATTTTCTCCCATTCTGTAGGCTGTCTGTTCGCTCTCGTGACAGTTTCTTTGTCTATGCAGAAGCTTTTTAATTTGATGAGGTCCCATTTATTTATTTTTGTTGCTGCTGTGATTGCCTTTGGGGTCTTCTTCATAAATTCTTTGCCTAGGCCAATGTCTAGAAGAGTATTTCCAATGTTTTCCTCTAGAATCTAATAGTTTCAGATCTAAGGTTCAAGTCTGTTACTCAGCGTGAGTTGATTTTTGTGAGAGGTGAAAGGTGTGGATCCTGTTTCAGTCTTCTACATGTGGCTATACAGTTTTTCCAGCACCATTTATTGAATAAGGATTCTTTTCCCCAGTGTATGTTTTTGTCTGCTTTGTCAAAGATTACATGCCTATATGAGGATGGTTTTATATCTGGGTTCTCTGTTCTGTTCCACTGGTCAATGTCCCTGTTCTTGTGCCTGTACAGAGCTGTTTTAATTACTGTAGCCTTGTAGTATAGTTTGAAGTCAGGTAAATCGATACCTCCCATTTTGTTTGTATTGCCTAGGATTGCTTTTGCTCTACGGGGTCTTCTCTGGTTCCCTACAAAGTATAAAATTATTTTTTCTCTATCTGTGAAAAATGATGATGGTATTTTAATAAGGATTGCATTGACTCTGTAGATCACTTTGGATAATATAGACATTTTATACATTCTTCTCATCAGCTCTTGGGACATTCTCTAAGATTGACCATATCCTAGGACATAACGCATGTCTCAAACAATTCAAAAAAATATAAATTATACCATGTATCTTTTCAGATCACAATAGAATAAAAGTAGAAATAAACCCTAACAGGAACTCTCATTTCTACACAAAGTTGTGGAAACTAAACAAACTTCTGTGGAATGATCACTTCATAAATGAGGAAATCAAGATGGAAATCAAAAGATTCTTTGAACTAAATGACAAAGGAGACACAAGTTATCAAAACCTGTGGGAAACAGCTGAAGCAGTCCTGAGAGGAAAGTTTATTTCCACAAATGTCTATATCCCAAAGTCGAAAAGATCACAAATAGACAACCTAATGAATCATCTCAAAGAGCTGGAAAAAGAAGAACAGACCAACCCCAAACTCAGCAGAAGAAGTGAAATCATTAAGATCAAATCGGGACTAAATGAAATTGACAACAGGGAAACTATATGGAAGATTAATAAAACAAAAATTTGTTTTTTTGAAAAAATAAAAAAAATTGACATACCTTTGGCTAGACTAACAAAAAGCAGAAAAGAAAAATCTCTAATAAGCTCCATCAGGAACAATAAAGGAGAAATTACAACAGATGCCACAGAGATACAAGATATAATTTATGAATACTAGAAAAACCTTTATGCACACAAACTGGAAAATTGGAGGAAATGGACAAATGGACAAATTCTGAGAAACACACAGCCTCCCTATGCTCAACCAGGAAGAAATAGAATTCCTGAACAGACCAATATCAAGTGCTGAAATTGAAACAGCAATAAAAAACCTTCCTAAAAAGAAAAGTCCCAGACCAGATGGTTTCACACCCAAATTTTACCACATCTACAAAGAAGATCTGGTGCCTATCCTGCAGAAATTATTCCACAACATCGAGAAGGATGGAATCCTCCCCAACACATTTGATGAAGCCAACATAACCCTGATACCAAAACCAGGAAAGGATGCAACAAAAAAAGAAAACTACAGACCAATATCCCTTATGAATATAGATGCAAAAATTCTCAACAAAATCCTAGCCAATCAAATCCAGGTGCTTATCAAGAAAATAATCCATCACAACCAAGTGAGCTTTATCCCAGAGATGCAGGGATGGTTCAACATACGCAAATCTATAAATGTAATTCACCACATAAACAGAAGCAAAAACAAAGACCATCTCATCCTCTCAATAGATGCAGAAAAAGTATTTGACAAAATTCAATACTGTTTTATGATAAGAATGCTTGACAAAATAGGCATAGACGAGGCTTACCTAAAAATGATACAATCCATATGTGACAAACCCACAGCCAACATCATACTGAATGGGGAAAAATTGAAAGTTTCTCACTTAGAACTGGAACCAGACAAGGTTGCCCACTATCTCCACTTCTATTCAACATAGTGCTGGAAGTCCTGGCTATAGAAATCAGGCAAGTGAGCGGAATTAAGGGCGTCCAAATGGGACAGAAGAGATCAAACTCTTACTCTTTGCTAACGATATGATATTATATCTATAAAACCCCAAGGATTCAACCAAGAGACTCCTGGAATCGATAAATGAATTCAGTAAAGTCTCAGGATACAAAATCAATACACACAAATCAGAGGCATTCCTATATGCCAACAACAATCAAAGTGAAAATCAAATCAAAGACTCAATATCCTTCAAAATAACAACAAAGAAAATAAAGTACCTAGGAATATATTTAACTAAGGAGGTAGAAGACCTCTATGGGGAGAACTATGAAACACTGAGGAAGGTAACAGCAGAGGAGGTAAACAGATGGAAATCCATACCATGCTTGTGGGGCGGCAGAATCAACATTGTTAAAATAAAGGCATTTTAAAAGAAATAGTTCAAGTTCAGTTTTGCTTGTGTTTGCAAACCAAGCAAGGTTCGGGTCACTTACAAGGTGTAACTGGTTTTGTCTGCTTAGGAATTCCTTAGGCCAGGTCTCTGTTTTAAGTTAAACACATGACACTCCAAAAACATACACATACAATTATTAAATTTCAATTTTAAAAAAAAGAAATGGGCCTGAAAATGAGTAAACACACTCTGTATCAACTGAGCATATTGCTGAATATTGGGAGGAGGAAGGGGGCAGGGAAGGGAAGATTCTAGAATCATTTAATTCTTGAGTGCATCCTCAGTTTTCCTTAAACCCAGTTTCTACTTTGTCCACAATGACCACTTGGCACTTGGCTCTGCTTTACGGTGGAGAATTACTGTCAAGTCCAGCTTTACAGAATCTTCCAGCCATACCCACTCAAATGCAGGAAGCTGAGCGAGAGGCCAAGGGCAGGTAAGAGCACAGGGCAGAAGCCCCTCACCCCATTTGCTGTGTCACCTTTGGGCAAGAACCTTCACCTCTGAGCAAATGTCATTTTTACCTGAGCTAAGGAAGTGGAGAAACGTCCACACCCCACTCCTGTGACATTGTGTCAGAGCACTCTCCACCGTAAAACTCCAGAAACGCCTGAGCAGGGCAAGGCTCCAGGCTCTGCCAGGCCCCGCCAGGCCCAGGGTGTCTGCCCGCCACGGCTGTGGGCCTGTCCTTAAGCCTGGTCCTGCTGACCCAGTGGATTCCAAGTGTGGCTTCCTCCCCAAAGGTAACAGCCTGCTGGCCGCAGTAGCTGTGAGCTTGCCAGGCTCCGGTCAGCTCTGGGCCGTAAACACTTCCTACTAGCAGGAAGGCAAAGAGGCTCTTCTCCCCTGAGTCCCCTGGTCTCTGTTTCCCTTTCCACTCCAAGTGGCCTTTGAGGAATCTGGCTGCAGAGGGTGGGAGTTCCCAGGCTGGCAGGACACGCCGTCCAGCGAGCCTGGGCTCTCCGGCACTGCACACAGGCCTCGCTTCACTGCGGGGTAATGCCGTGGTAGTTATTTCCAGTATTTTGCAAGAAGCAATGTTTATGTGATGTTTTACCACTGGCAATTTGCTTGTTGTTTTTGACGGGTGCCACACAAGTCTCCAAAGGCCATAGTCCTGGAGACATGCAGGGTGTCCAAGGCTGAGCCTCCCACCGTCAGGGCGGGGCCTGTGATCAGGACTGAGTGTCCACTCTGCCTCCTGAGCATTGCTCAAAGGTCAAAGCCATGTGCAATGGTACTACCCTGCCCACTCTGTCCTTCCACTCTGTCCCCCAGCCAGGTCCAGGCTGTGTGGCCACTGCTATCATCTCTGCACCAGGGGGCCTAATTCTACAGAACTGGACCAGGTTTGCAGAGGCAAACCCAAAGGAAGGACACCTAGCCTTGGGGCTCCCTGATATCTCCCTGCTGAACAAGGAGAGCCCACAAGGCTTAATCATCTCCTGTCTGTCCCCTGGGCACTCTTCTCCGCAATAGTTCTGGAGTACACTAAGGGACCAAGCAAGGAGCCAGGACACTTCTCTAGTTTCTCGTCTAATGCCCCCAGTCCCCACTCTGCGTTGACTCTTCCTCTTAAGTTGACATCTCATGAATCCACCTGCTTTCCTCCGTCCCCTGGACCAATGACCTCCAGCTCACTGGCTCCAGGGCAGAAGCATCTGCCTGGACTCTCCACTGTCCACTTGCCCATCCTGACCACCCCCCAACACACACTGACACCCCAACGGCATCCGGAGTGAACTCCCGGGCAGGAGAGCCAGGGCACATCTCCGTCCTCCATGGTTCCCAGGAACTCGTGGCCCCCCGCCCACCGCTCCCGCCCCATCTGTGTGAGTACAGCTCCTCTCTCCCAACATGCTCCTGCCAGCCTCGCAGGCCTCCAAGGTCGGCCGTCTCAGGACCCTGGGCCAGGGGAGCTTGCCAGCCCAGCTGACTCAACCCCTTGGCGTGGTCACCTGGGTGGTCAGACGAGTGCCAGTCCCCTGAAATCCTCCCCAGCAACTGCTAAGGACCCACCAGTCCAGGAAGTGGCCACATCCATTCATTCCATTCTGATCCACTGGCCCTACTGGCCTTCTCACAGACACAGATCATTTTGTATGCCATAGACAATGAGTTTATCTCAAACGCAGAGCTTGAGACACAACATTTTAACTCTATAGTGGCAGATCAACCATTTGAGCTCTGAATTCTCCTTGATATAATCTGCCCTTCAGTAAAAACTTGTGCACAAGAATTGGCCCTCCTAGCAAACTTGGCATGCCTTTGAGCCTTCCCATTTATATAAACACTTGCAAGTAGAGGCACCACTAACCAACTGGAGTGGCCGAAGGAGGTCATTCTCCTTGTCTTTCCTTATTTTTTCTAAGAATTTATTTTCCGTTTTTCTTTGAAAGCTCATTTATCCGTAAACGAGACGGTTCGGTTTCCTCTTTTGCAAAAGCACGGAAAGGCCAATTGAGATTAATTTGGGGAGCAAGAGGCAATGGAGAAGACCCTTTACAATGCACCTCCAAATCAAAATTAGGATCCAAACAACAAATTCCTGTGAACCAACTGCTCAGACATAGGTTCATAGCTGACCGTTGAGACATTTCTCCCAAGGGACCTCCAGACGGAACAGAAACAGAGCCTGCCACGTTAGGACAAAACCCACAAATGTCAAACATAAACAATACAGGGAATCCCAACACAAGCAATCTGCAATGCTGTGACCTGTCATTCAAATGGGAATTTTCATTTAACCAACAGCCACTTCTCCTCACACTCCAGTGTGTCCATTGGATTACAATAACACCATTCTCTTTAGACATAAGTTTGCGGCTATCATTTGGCCACTCAGCAAAAATTTTTCCCAAGGCACTTTTAGATAGAACTTCCTTATATTGCAACAAAACTTCACAAACAAACACACACAGATGACATGGGGATCCCCAACACAGAATGCCGCGGCCAACCAAACGGGAACCGCAAGATGAGAACCAAATTCTCAATTGAGAATCTGCATCTCCCAATCCAAAACGGGACAAACTGAGAACCAAATTATCTCAGACTAATTATCTCATGCCCCACACCCCGGCTCCCTGGGACCCGCAAATGAGCTCAACCCAGACCAGGCTCCCTAGTTCCACTCAACGTCTCGACTTCCGACCCCGGATCAGCACCTCAACACAAATGCAACAGGAAGGTCTGCAGCCCCCACCCCCATGGGTGGAAACAGGGTCTCAGTGTCCCAGGGAACTTAACTTACAAATGGCCCCGTCTGTCACGACACTTCCCTAATCTCTTTCCTTCTCCTCAACTCAGTTCAGGTTGTGGGGAGCTGGTCTAATTCGGAGAGAAAGAGACGGGAGCTCCTCGGAGCTAAAACACGCTCTAGAAGCTGTGGGGACTGTCCTGCACTCTCTCACCTGAAAAAGAAGCCACTTCTCCCAGTGAAGACCCGCGGTTCATCCTGGGGACGCTCCCTGCTTCCTCCAGCATCTCAGGGTGCCGACGAGGCCACCCAGGGACGCCAAATTCTGTTACCAAAAGTTTGGCACATGTCCCCATGGCCACATCAGAAAAGCAAGGACAAGTGGTTTGAGGAGAAGGAAGAAGGAGTTTATTAACTTGCCAGCAAATGAGGAGTCTGGCAGACTCCCATCTCAAAGTACCAACGTCCTCGACAGTCACTGTTTGCCAAGTGGGGGAGTAAAGAGGCAGTCCTCGGCTTCCCCACTCTGGGCTTAGCTGGAGCTAAGACGAAGCCTGCGGCACACCCGGGGCACTGAGGTGCCCTCTCTCCAGTTCTCTGCCCTTAGGGACACCCCTGGCTGTAGCTGGCCATCTCTCTCAGGGGAGGGTCTGGGCTGGGGCCATCTCCTAGTGTTCTCCTCTGCTCTCAGGAAAGACAGGGTGAGCACTGGGACAGCGGGCCCTGCCCACCTGGGAGCCCAAAGGCCCAGGCACCTGGGCCCACTGTGCGGCAGAGCGGAGACTGTGGCCTTTTGTCCTCACTTTGCATTTGTGGAAACTGAGTTTCACAAGCACCTTCCCTAGGGATCCAGAGCTGGTGGTGGAGCTGGGCAGGGGAGGAAGGGTCTACCCAGAGACATCCAGGGCCTGTGGGCTAGCAAGCGGCCTTGGGGGCTCTTAGGGACAGTCATCCATCCCAGACGCCCTGTGCCAAGCACCACTACGCTGCCTTCTCTGACCTGCCTGCACTCCTCAGTGTCTTCGTCGGAGTGTTGGCTGCAGAAGCCCTGGCCCAGAAGATCTGAATTTCGCAACCACTCCTCCCCTTCCGTGGGTTCCGGCTCACAGGCCCCGTCCCTCCTGCCGGCTTCCTGGAGGGATGGGGCTGGAGCTTTGGAAGGAGTGGAAGGTCCCCTAGAAAGACATGAGGGAGGAAGAGGAGCCCCCTCAGGGGAGAGGAATCTTGGGGAGCACCTCTCTCTTCATGGCTCGGCTGTGTGTTCTCGAAGGTGCGAGAGAAGTCCAGCAACTCATAGCTGGGCACTTCTAGAACAGGGGTCTACACCAGGCCCTGTGGGCTCTGAAAATCATGGGGGCCAACGGAGTGGTGGTGTCTGCCAGAGCACAGCGGCGAGCACCCCGACTCGGGAAGACCCACTGTGTGCATCTTTCATTTATCGCCTGGAAACTGGAAACCCAGAGCGGCTGAGGCCCTGCCGGGGTCACCAGCAAACTCCTGGGGGACCCAGACGGGTCATCTGCCCTCCATCCAGGGGCTCCCCACAGGGTGCGGGGCTCTCCCCCAGGGCAGCTCCTCACCCCGCCCAGGCCTCAAGCTGACCCCCACCAGACGGTTTGGTGGCCTTCCATCCTCTTATGACACTGGGCGGAGGGGCTGGCAGGGTCCTGTCTCCCCCACAGCTGAGCAGGGGCTCTGCGCTGCAGCCCCCACCCCAGAGCGGCTCCCAGCGGGGCCACCATAGGATGTCTGGCAGACACGCAGCTCCTGGACGCCTCCCGCTCCCTCCCTGCACCGCGGGGGCTGACGTCAACGCTCAGACACCTGCTCCCCCACCCAGGCTGCCACGGTCTGCTTGCTGCCCACCTCTTCAGAAGTCCCCAGGCCAGTGGCTCCTGGTCCGCCAGCAGCTGCCCCTGTGGAAGGGGCCAGGGTCAAGTTCCCTAGCAAGTGCCCACCCGCCCCTCCCCTCCAGGCCGATGTCGGCATCTGCAGTCTCCCCCCAGGGCCCCTCCCTCCTGCCCACCCCCACCTCTGCACGCCCCCACCACGGGGCGGTGCGTCAGCCTCAGCGACTCGCAGCCCGGCCACACGCACCTCATTTATTCAATAGCTCTGGGCCTGAAAAACACGCTAAATTGCATCCCATTTTCCCCAAGCCCATTAGCAACCGGCGGCCTCGTTCTCGGAAATTCTGCCGAGCCACCCGGGCTTGAGGGGAGGGGGCTTGGTTCTGCCTCTGCCGCATCCCCCAGCCCCCCAGAACAGCACCACCTTTCTTCTGTGTGAAGCCCAGAGGACCATGGCCTGCCCTAGTCTGGTCGCGGGTCAAGGGCAGGATCCCCGCGGACCTGCTCTCCCTCTGTGCCCAGCTGCTGTTCTGGCCTTTGCTGCGTGGCCTTTAGTGACCTTACCACCCTCCAGCACGACTCGCACCTCCTCAGAGTCCACCCCTGCCCTGGACTTCTGCCCGGCTCTGTGCCACCTGCCCATGGGGCCCCGAGCTGGGGCAGCAGCATCCTCCACCTGCAGGCTGGGGGCCAAAGCAGGTGGCTCCCCTGGCCTGACTTTACTTTCTTCCAGCTGAAAATAGGAAAGGCGATGTTGATGGCTGGCTGCCAGGGGCAGGGGACTCTGAGAGGTGCAGGGCTGACGCCGGGGCTGTGTCTGGGGCTGTGCTGAGCCCACGACCCATGGTCTTTCTCCCCAGCCTGAGGCCTCAGGGTCTCAGCCCTTTGTCTCCCAGCCCTGAGCCCGGCGCGCAGAGACCGCTGGGCAGGCAGAGCCGAGCCGTGAAACACGAATATGCACCAGTGGCCTTGTCTTGTTGTAGGTTACAAAGTGCTGGGGAGCCGCGGAAGGCCAAAGAGACCCCGGGAATCCTGGAGAAGGGAGGATGTTGGAGAGAAACCGGGACAGCTGCCCGGCTTTTAGGCGACAGGCACTACCTTGGGGTATGGCTCTGTGCTGTGCACAGGTGGGCCAGGGCAGGTGATAACCCAACGGGGGCTGTGGGGTTTTCTGGGGGACCAATGAAGTCCCCCCCATGGAGGGGGCCGCAGCATTTCTTTGTTCCGAGCCCAGGGAAGAGGCAGCCTTGGCGAAGGCCAGGCGCATCCGCTCACGTGTACCCTCCGGTACAGCTGCCACCCGCCTTCCTCCGGTACCCGCCAGGAAAATGTCAGCGCTGCGCAGAAAATGGCAAAGGGAAGATGATAGGGACAGGAGACAAACAACAGCCCCACCCAACAGCAGGGACTCTGCAGGGAAGCGGCAGGCAGCCCACGCTTCCTGGGGACCCAGAGGGCCCCTGCGCCCTGTGACGGCCCACAGCCCCCCTCCGCACGCTGCCCACGCCTTCCTGCCTCTGTAGGGAAGAGCCAAGCGCAGGTGGCCTGTTCCACGCACCCAGTAGCCCCGAGTACCTAAACCAGTTGTGGGGCTGGGGGGAGAGGCAGAGGGGACCGGCAGGACCTCAGGTGACGGGCACCTGTGCCGCGCGCACTCTCAAGGGTCTCTCCCAGGAATCCAGGTCGTATGATGAGAAACCAAAGCTCGGAGGGTCCCTGTGACTTCTCCAAGGTCGCCTGCGTGGCAGAGCTGGGCCAAGCTCAGGTGTGTTGGAACACGAGGCTTTGCCGGCATCAACGCCCCCTTTGCCTCCATCCCCACCCACGGGGTTGGTGCCCGAGTGCGGGGTGAAACCTGGGCAGCTTCAGTCCACCGACCACTTGGCCTCCCTTCCAGAGGCCTGGAAACGTCCTTTTCTTCAGGAATACAAACTTTCTTTCTGTGCAAGAAACTCCATTCTATTCTCGGGCAGTGTGTGAGCCCAGCCTGCTCGGTCAGACAGGCCGCTTCCTCCCCACCCACCAAGGAGCAGGTGGCAAGCTGAACAGTCCGCAGAGCAGGGACCGCGTCCCCTGGGACCTGGGAAGCAAATGAGTGTGAATGCTAGGAGAACTGGATGTGAGTGGAAGAAACCGCCCATCTGTGAGGAGAGAGGCCTCATCACCGAGAGGCCAGAGTGGGGTCAGCTTCATTAGTGACCGGGAGAGATTGAGGAGGCCCTGTGGCTCCGTAGCATCAGACAAAGCAGTCCAGGGACAGCTGCACAGGTCGTCAGTTGCTTTGGTCTCAGAAAGAATCACCAAGAAGCTATGCTTCAGAGAGAGCTGGGTCCACTCTGACCCCAAACCTTTCTTCTAGTCTAGCTCCTGATACAGCACTTACCCCCTGGCAATGTCATGGCTCTTTGCGATCCCTGGCAGCACACACCTCTGCTGCCTGACTCCCTCGGCCCCTTCCTGCCCCCTCCAGGGTCCCTGACCCTGCCCCAGGCACCCAGAGTGCCCCCTACCTCCTGTGCATATCAGTGTGTGTGTGCACGTGCACATACCCATGTCTGTGCATGGCGTGTGATGATTTACACACACGTGTACACTCCTGAACCTTTGAAAGTCATCACAGGCGTCAGGGGCTGGCAGGACAGGGCTGTGAGTCGGAGGTAAAGTGGGGAGACAGAGTGGAGCCACTAGGGTGACAGTGGCAACGGGTCGCCACACCCCTCACTAAGGCTACTCTGGGGGCCTGCCAGCTCTGGGACCCCCACTGTCCCCAGAACCAGCCTAGGTCGCAGCACTGACCACTAACCAGCATTACTTGGCCCTGTCTGTCCTGCCCTCTGACCCCAAGCTCATTTTTGTAAGCTGCATCCGAGGGTCCCTGACTCTTTTTTCAGCTCCTCCCGGGTGCCAGGCTCTTGCCACATGCCGGTCATTTTTCCCGGCTCTCAACACTCAACTCTGTGACCCTGACTTGAATTTCCACCACTGGACCCCCCCACCCGTCCTTCCTTACGCTTCAGCTTCCTCCTCTGCAAAATGGGGGCCGTGACCGCCCTCCCCCACAGTCCTCGAGAGGACTGGCGATGCAGGCACCGTGTTCCAACATCTCCCACGTGCTAAAATCATTGCACAAGTCATCCGATTTGATCCCGCCCACTTTACAGATGAGCAGACTGAGTCCCAGTGCAGCCTAGTGGCTTCCCAGGCAAGCTCTGAGCCCGGATTCCTCCTGTTCACCAGGACCCTCTCTGGTTGGCACATAGTAGCTACACGGGGAGGGTGGCTGTGTTGTGTCACCACCAGAACAGTGGGCCAGTGCCAGGACAATGTGATGACCAAGAAAGGACAGGCTGGGGGCACAGTAGGAAATGATTCTCCCCAGGAAGCCCGCCCTGCAGCAGAGCTGTTTGGGGTCTGCACGCAGAGGGCAGAGGGAGAACGCACCGTGGGCTCACAGGGTGAGCTGGGGCGGCGTGTAGGGCAGGGAATGTGGCTGGGTCCTGGGGCCCCCCGTGCACGCTTCTACAGCCCGCAGACCCCCACCCTGGCAGAGGTGCTCACATGTGCCCACTGAGCTTTCCTCCCCTGACCCAGAGCTGAGGTGAGGACTGGGGGAGGGGACTCGGGGCTCTTGGAAGGCCCAGTTCCATGTCCGGGGACCCTCAGCACCCTCTGTGACCCACCAAGGGGCTTTGCCTGGGACCGGGCTGCTGCGCTGAGCACAAGGGGCTGTTGCTCCGTGTGGTTCTGTTCAGGGGATGCCGACAGCTTCTGGGGTCTATCGGGAGTGCACAGCCCCTGGACACTGGAGCAGTGTCGAGGGGGGTCTGGATCACAGGGGTGTCCTGGGGGCAGAGTGACATCCAGGCTGCAGGAGTGCTGTGACTTCAGGGTCTGCGGGATCCTAACCAGCCATGGGTCACCAGAGGGAGGCCCCTGTTTAATGAGAACCTGAAGGGTCAGGCATCTCACCCCCATCCTGCCTTGGATGTGAGCGGTAGTGTACCCATTTTGCAGATGAGGAAACCAAGGCTCAGAGACAAGAAAGCAAAGGCTGAGTTTGAACCCAAGTCCTCAGACTTGAAGCCATAACCAGCGGATCCCATTTTACTAGGTTTTTCTATTTTAAAAATAAAAAATTAAGAGTGACATTCTCCCACAGTGCCCCCACCAGGGGTGGACACCCGGCTTGGGTTGGAAAGCCCACCTCATTGGAGAGTAGGAGTGTTTTTCAAAAGGTGGGGTGAGGGGACTCAGGACAGGAAGCTGAAGGTCTCAGGCCGAGCGAGGGCAGCCGGAGGTTTTGAGACTCTATCCAGCGGCTGGGCTCACCCAAGGGTCTCCCTGGGCACCTGCCAAAGCCACCCTCCCCCGTGGGATAGAAGAGGCCAGGAATGAGGCCTCCATAGGCCTCAGTTTCCCCCTCTGTCATATGCAACCATCCATCCAGAGCACCACCGGGGCCTGCTGGGGAAGCTGGAGGAGAAGGTGCCCCCCCATGACAGCTGCCTGCCTCTGCCTTTGCAGCAGAGGAAGCGGGGGCGGCGCTGGGCGCCCCTCCCCCTGCCCAGACAGAGGCGGCAGAGCAGGGACGCTCTGGGGAAAACAGTGTGAGTCACCGCAGGCCGGAGCGTGTCCTTCCCGGCTGGAGAGCTGCGGCGGCAGGTTTCATAGGTAATTATGTAATTTATGAGGCTCCTGCTCCGGGCTGTGTCTGAGTCAGCCCGGCTGTGTCGTGACCAAGCGGAGGCTGGCAGCGCCGAGGCGTGGGCATGGGCTCTGCCCCTGGGCGCTGTCCTCTGCCCCCTCGGGGGCCCGGGAGCCGTCTCAGGCCTCGGATTGATGGAAGCACATGTCTTTCCATGGCCCTGGCTCCCGCCTTGGGATGCGGGGCTCAGGATGTGCGGTGAGGGGGTCCCAGGGGGCTGCTCCCCACAAAGTGCTTGCTGAGTGAAGTCCAGTGACATTCTGCAAGAATCCTTCCTAAAGGCAGATGGCCTTCACTGTTAAACCTTCCACTTCAGCATCAACTCCGAACATACAGACACACAAACATATTTACATTTTTATAATGTGTATTTATTATTCAAAGCTTGACAACATGCGAAGTGTCTGAAAAGGAAAAGCAGGAATTCTGACGTCCCTGCCCAGCTCACTGTCTGGCTGGGAGAGGAGCACATGTCATCTGCTCATTCACTTTCGTTCGCTGGCACGCCATGTTTGTCCCCCTGCCCACACAGTCCCCCGGGTCCCACAGCAGAGCTGTGTCTGTCCCACCGAGGGATTTGCCCTCAGGTGCTCCATCGGGGTCCTTTAAAACATGGGGGATGCGGGGATTTCTCCACGTCCCGGGGTCTCCTGCTTCCTCTCGAGGTGGGGAGAAGCCGCGGAGCTGGCATGGGTGGCCTCAGCCTTCTCTGAGAACTGGAACATTCTGGAGTCTTTTGAAGCAGGAGAGATCAGAGGAGGAACAGGCTGAGGCTCTGAGATGGGTTCGTGGCAGGCAGAGCTGTGCTGAGAGGAAACAGGAGGGGAGAGGGGGGTGAGAAGGAAGCAGCAGTGTTTCCCTGGGGTCTGCGTCCCACCCTCAGAGTGACCCGGGCACACCATCTACTGCCCCCTGCCTCAGTTTCCCCATCTGCAGGGTGGGCGTCACGCTGGCAGCCACCTCCCAGGACAGAAAGCCGATGGAGACACCTGGCTGGCAGGGTGTCGGCCCCTCCCAGCGCTTCCTTTCTCTACCAGCCCCCTCCCCACCCGGACCCCCCCACCCCCGGTTCCATTTTTCCTGGCTAAAACCCAACACTGACACCACCACACCCGGAAAGAGATAAATAAATAAAGGAAAAACAACCTCAACTGTGAAAAGCAGTCCAAATCTAAATTTTTTCCGGCCTGAGTTAATTACACTTTAAGTTGGCATGTTTACTGATCGGGGGATTTCGAGTTAACAGAGACAGCCCCCCCTCCCCAACTGTTTGTACAGTAAAACTCAGCAGGCTGGCGGGCTCCCCCAGGCCTTGGCAGGCCCTGCCGCTCCCCTGCCAAAGACAGAGCATAACAGAAACATCTATTTCTGAGTGTTAGAGAAAACGAAGAGCTCACAGATGGCGGTGAGCCGCGTGCGGGAGGGTTTCCTGCGTCCTGGCTCCGCGCACCTTCTCAGCAGCTCCTGCCCCACGGGAGACCAGGGGCCCTCACCCTCCGGGGACCCTGGAAGCCAGCTCCCCTGGACAAGGCCCACCCCGTCCCACATTGAGGGCCCAGCCTGGTCGAGGGTCCCTTAAACTGTGGCCCTGCCCTGTGGGCTTCACCCCCTTCTCCATGGAGCACGGCTGTGTGGGGCGTGGGGGACCCTGGGCAGGAGCCTGGAGGCTCCGTTTCACTCATTCACTCAACAAACACGGACGGAGTCAGGAGGAGCAGCCTGAGTGAGGCGGCGTGGCCTTTGCCTTGAGACCCACCCTGATGATGGGCTTGGGTCCCCCCAGACCCCACGTGCCCTGGAAAAACCCCATCCCGGCTCCAGGCTCAAGTGGAGGCAGCTAGTGCTCCTTCCAACGGCCACTTACCAGACCCGAGGATGTCCCTGGGGTATGGCCCGGCTCCCCAGCTCACAGCCACACCTGTCCTGGCAGCAGTGGTCTGGTGCGGCCACCTCTGTCCCAGTCCTTGGCTCACAGTTGGGACCAACCACAGGCTCTCCCTGTGGGATGTCCACGTCCTGAGCACCTGCCGGGTGCCCCATCCAGCCTCACCTGCAAAGGGAAGACAAGGCCAACAAGCATGACTGGGCGCCTTCTCTGGACTAAATCCTGTGCCGGAAACAGGGGTACCATGGTAAACAAATCAAAAACAGTTCCTGCCCCACGGAGCTTACAATCTCGGTGGGGAGAGACCTGTTGATCAAAAAATGAGAGTAATGAAGATCTGACTGCAAATGGAGGATGGATCAGGGAAGGCTTCCTGGAGTAGGTGGACTCCTGGAGCTGCCAGCTCACCGGGCCCAGCCTGCCCTTCCTCGGGGTCCCTCCCACTCCCAGCCCCCAGCCCTGCACTTGCTCAGCCCAGGGCCTGGTGCCCACAGACTGGCAGTGCGGCTGCCCATGTGGGTGATGCGCCTGCGCCTCTCCGCGTCGCCCGGATAATGGGAAAATGATGAACGAGCCCCCATCGCACCCTGCTTTTCAGCCCTCAAGCCTGTCTCCGTCATGACAAATGGCCCCTCTACCTCTGCAGGGTCTTTCCAGTGGCCTCGGCTGTGAAGCCTTGGCAGCACTTGGTGGAGATTTATGTCCGTCTTCCCGGATTCTTCTTCCTTTTTCTGTTTCTTCATTGCAGAGAACGTGCTTTTATTTATTCACTCCACAAACGCTCTGTGTGCTTCCTCCCGGTGATAAAGAGATCGGATTCCATACTCCCTCCTTTACGCTGGTGTCTGTGGCCAGATTTGATCCAAGGAGACAGGCATTCGCTGAGCACCTGCTATGAGCCAGGGCTGCAGAGCCAAGGGCCCCGGCCCCGGAAAGCTGTGCCACAGGGTGCCCGAACCCCCATCCCCTTGGGATCGAGGTGCCAATCTGGCACTGTTGCAGCCTCCCTGGGCTGAGTCGCCTCAGTTCTTGCACAGAAGGAGGTTGCTTATTCCCCAGAGGGAGGGTCTTAACCCCAAAGCTGGAGACAACCCTCAGAGCAAAGGCCAAGGAAAAGCATCCTACCCCTGCACGGACCTGTTTTCTTCCCCGTCTGAGGGTGTGAGTAGGGGTGGGACAAGGAGGGTAGACTCAGGGTCCCACTCGGCCCTGACATTTAGGGGTTCTTTGCATCCTTGAGGACCATGAGCTCCCTGGGGTCTCCTGGACTATAGCAGCCCCTGAGTCTGTGCACGGTGATGGCACAAGGGCACGGGTGGGGGAAGGGGTCTGGCCCTGCAGAGCCTGGCTGGGTGGCCTCAGCTCTCCCCCTCTGGCTCTCCAGACGCCCTCCCTGGGTCCCTGCACACAACTGAGGCAGCGAATACAGCCCTCAAAGGCCATCAATGGGAGCAAAAGGCACATGTCCACGTGAGTCTTTGGTCCTTAGATGGCCCACTGGGCCCTGTCCCAGGCCAGACACAAACCAACGCATCCCATTTCATGGGCGAGGGCTCCATGTTGGACAGGCATCAGGTGGGTACAGAGGAAAAAAGAGCCACAAACATTCTGGCAAGCTAAGTCTTGGGGAAAGCAGAGGAGAATTCAGAGGCTGGATGAGCTGACTGTGCTCAAGCACACAGCCTGGAGCCAGACCCTGCCTCGCCTCCTGCTGGGCCATCTTGGGGGAGTCACTCAACCTCTCTGGGCTCCATTTCCTCCTCTGAGAAGCAGAACCTGCCCCCTAACCCCCCCCCACACACACACATGGACCAGGACCAAAGCAAACACCCTTCAGGACATCTATCGTTTTTCTTATCTCCACTTGAAAACATAAGGGGACTACAGACCCAGTGTGCTCAATTTCCCAGTCAAGCCCGGAGACGCAGTGGGCATCAGCGGAGCGCTTGCGAGCGGCACGTACTGGAAACTGGGGTGCGCCGCGTGAACTCGGACCCGCGGCTGGGTTTACACAGGGCCTGGGAGATGGGCCAAGTCACTGCCCCTCTGGCTGAAGGGTCCACAGAGACCTTCATCCCAGCCGCTCGGAGGACAGACATTTTCATTTGGCTTGTCAAACGAGAAAGGCCCTTTGTTTACTTTTTTTCTTCTCCTCAAACAATAGATAACTCAGTAATTTTGCTTTTAATGAAATCCCGCATCGAGTGGCGCAGGGTCACCGTCTCTGGTCTGGAACATACACATTGCCGAATGCCCGGTAGCCCGGGCTGACATTTTGTCTCATGCATAATTCTCAAGTGGCAGGTGACGGACCCAGCGCTCCTCCCCAGCAGTGTCCTGGGAGACTCGGGGGGCGGCCCCACTGCTAATGCTGCGGTATGGAGACGGTTACACGGAAGCTATCAAACAAGGCTGATGTCGTTCTGCCCGCACACATACATTTAATATATTCCAACGTGTGTAGATGCATTAACAGCAATTTTCATCTCCAAATGTTCCCATTTAGTCAGTTCCATGCATAAAATATTAGCCCTGACA
>VBSM01001979.1:2580903-2654116 GCA_008086735.1 Cheirogaleus medius
GGGGGGGGGGGGGGGGGGGCACACCCAGCGGACATCTGCAGGGTAACGCCGGGGCTTGTCACCGCTTCTGAGGCCCCGTCCCTCCCCCACCCTCAAGAAGAAAAGAACTCAGACCCAGCCGACCCATCCCTGCTACAGAAACCCCAGCTCTCAAATGACATCCTGCAAGGAAAAAGCTAGAAAACCAAACAGCTTTTAACAAATGCGAAGAATTTCTAAAATCCAATTAACATATTCATGTGCTCGGTCACCACAGCTTATTGAGTGCCTGCTTCGTGCCCAGCACTTTCCTGGGGATTAACCTGATCCCATCCTTGCCCTTGGGAACTCCATTAGTCAATCAACAAACACTCACTGTTCTTTCTGCTACTGTGGGCCTGGACAGGGTTTCGGGGGTAGGGACACAGCAGAGGATAAAACAGAAAAAAATTAATTAATCCCTGCCCTGAGAAATCTTACAGTGCCAGGCAGGGTTGAGAAGGTGGAGAAAGTAGACTTCAACATCAGGCTCTCAGAGAGCAGGAGTTGGGAAGAAACAGTGATAGGACACCCGGCAGCACGTGGCTGGGTAAGGGTGGGGCCGGGCTGCTTTTGTCGGGGTTATCAGGGACAACCCTGCTGAACAAAGGCCATTCCACCCCTTGGGACCTCGAACCCCTGAGAAAAGGATACACAAGAGGCACGGGACTGCGGAAGGGAGGGCTGGGCCCCTCTGCATGGGCCTCCGGGAAGGAGGGGTGTGTGCAGGGGCCAGGACAGTGGACAGAAACAATCCGGACAGACCGTGAGGCTTCAGAGGTGGAGGAGGAGGATGGCCCATCTGGGGGCTTTGGAAGTCCTCTGTACAGTTTTGGCCGCCAGCACGAGGGAAGGGGGGCTGTGCAGGGGCTCCAAGCAGGAAAGAAAGACAGCTGGACTGCACTCTGGAAAGTTCTCCTCGGCAGAAAGAGGAGGGGCACTGGAGGGAGACCCAAGTGTGGGCCTGTACAAGGGTCCCGGCCAGAGAAGTAGGCGCGGGGCGGAGATGTCCAAGGCAAGGATGGGGTGTTACACCGCGGGGGAGGACGCAAGCCCTGCCCAGAAAGAACTTCCCGTAGCCCAGGAGACAATTAACAAATACCAAACAGCCATAGCTCATTATTCGGAGGCGCTCTTGGGGCGCACCTTGCTAATCGCCCCGAGCCCTTCCCACCCTCCCCAAGGTGCGGCGGCCGCTTCCGGAGGCGCTGGGTGTGCAGGTCACTGAAGGCAGAGTAGGGCTGGGGTGCAAGCGGGAAATAAGCACCGGCAGGTGGAAGCTGAGCCCAGCCGGTGCTACCCTCCCGCCTGCAAGGACGCAGCCACGGTACTGCTGACTCCGGAACCGGGGGGCCACTGCGTCGCGCTCTCGCAAGCCCTCCACAACGGGATGGACCCCGACAACTAACAGGCAGGCGGCGCAGGCCCTACAGAGTCCACCGGGTGCGCCCGGGCACAGGCTTGTGCTGCCGAGTCGGCGACGCGCAAGGAGTCGTCCCAGGCGGGATTGGGCACCGGAAAGAGGTTGACTGTATAATATTCATCGTATAGAAAGTGAACACCTCACAGGCAACCTATTTCAGGCACCGCCGAGCAGCGCTGGTCCGGAGAGGCGCTTCTTCCTCCGAGGCGGCCCCGCCACCCGGCGGAGCGGACGCGGGCAGCACGTGCCGGCCTCGGCCACGCGCGCGGGCGCAGCGCGGGGCGGGGCGGAGCATGCAGGCGGCGTGGGCGCTGAAGAGAGGTCGACCGTGTATTGTGCGGCAGGATGTATGCGGACGCGCCACGGGCAACCTCTCCTCAACACCGCGAGGGCGGCATGCGGCGGGTGTCCCCGGCCGGTGTCCCCAGCGGGCGGGGCAGCGGGGGCGGGGCGCACGTGCAGGGGTGGGGCGCACATGCGGGGCGGGGTGCACACGCGCGGTGGGGGGACAGCGGGGTCGGGGAGCGGGACACACGGCGGGTGGTGGTGGGTAGAAAACGGACCAAACCTCTGTCACTCGTCACACGGCAAGCAAACACTTCCAACCCAAACCCCAGACCCTCCCCAAAGCCAACGTAGTCCCAGGAAGCTCTCCCACGATGGACCCGACACTGAGAGTCACTAGACAGGGGGACAAATGTCACACGCAGAGACCATGCATTCACGTACCCTGGAGGGGCCGCCTCGGCGCGCGCCCCGTTCCGCTGAGCGCCAGGTGGTACCGAAAACAGGCCATCTGTGTTATATTCGTCATTAATAAAGCGAACTCATCACAGACAACCTCTCCTCAAGTACCCAAGGTGACGTCGCCGACCGAGAACCGCTGCTGCTGCGCCCCATGGTGCTGGCGTCGCCTCCGGGGAGCCGTCCTGGGGATGGATAGGACAGCAAAGGTGAGAAGACAGGGGCAGCGACACCCGCCCAGCCGTCCGAGTCCCCGCGGAGTCAGCGGCACCACAGCCTCAGCCCCACCCCCACCCCACAAGGGCTTCATCTCCAACAGGTCCTCCAAGGTGAGATTTGATACCGAGAAAAGATCAACCATGTATTATTCGAAGCCAATAAAGCGAATATAACACGGTCGATCTCCCTTCAAGTACCAGGAAAGGCGCTGAGCTGAGGTGCGGTCGGCTTCCCCGGGCCCGGGCCCACAGGCGGCAGTGGGTACCGACGGCTAGTGGACCAGGTGAAGTACATTAGGGACAATTACTTTCCAACTGGTCGACCATCCGTCCCCATACCCCAGAGCGGTGCTGATGCCGGCGTTCTTCCCGAGGTGCCGCGCCTCCAAGACGCCTCCCTGGCGGAATTTGATACCGAAAAGGGGTTCACCGAGCAACATTCGTCGTCCAGATGCAAAGTTGCTCGGGTAACCTCTCCCCGAGTACCATGGAGAGAGGCTCAGACTAAGGTGGATGCTTCAAGGTGGCTGTGCTTCCAGAAGACCCTCCCAAGGGTGGTTCAAACCCTGGGAACTCAGGGACCTCCTGACGCCCTGAGCCCACCCATTCCGTCACCTTCCCAGAATAAATCCAGAGACCCTTCCCAGGACTTGAGTGCCAGAGGCAGGCCCTTGCCCCGCGGTGCCCAGGCGCCTCGCCAGCAGGAAGGTGAAAGCCTATGGTGCTCTTTCCCACACCCTGGACGGGAGCAACTCCAGCGCCGCCCCCCCCACAGACCGAATCCCCCTCCCAGGCACCACATTCACCCCTAGAGCTGCCCTCGCCCGGCCAACACTGCCTCCAGCCCACACGGTGTCATCACCCTGGAGTCCTCCAAAGGGCAATTTGACATTTAACAACTGCTTAACCATTTGATTAGCCTCATAAACAAAGCAAGTGAGACATTAAACGTGAGGGGAGGGACAAAGGAAGAAGCAAAAGGCAAATGAATCCCAGGTGACATCTCTTCACAAAGAGGCAAAGCAGACCCCATGCCAAAACCCCGGCCTCCCCCAAAGTCAGTCTCCCATCCAGAACGTTCCTCCTGGGATGGGCTGGCCAGAGAGGGTCACGGACCCGACGACATATGCCACAAGCAGAGTCTGGATTCTGTGCCCACCACCCATTTTATCAACTTTGGAGTGGGACCGACAGCAGAATCCTTTCCCTGACGTTGGCATGAGTTCTCAGTCTGGCTACGGTCGGTGCGAGAGGCCAGCCACGTGCGGTCTGTCCTGAAGAAAGAAAACACGGCACAGACATATTTCCCTCCAGGACCCACGGACACTGACCTGTACTCTTGAGCCTCCTTCCCAGAGCGGGCGTCGCCTCCTGGAGTGCTCTTGAGAACAGACCGGCCAGCGACGGCAAGTGGACCAGAGGACACACATCTTCGGAACTTCCAGGTGTGTCCTGGGCGCTGCACCCAGGCACCCACCCTGGAGAGGGCCCTGGCTGCTGGCCACCTCCTGAGGGCGGTGTGACTTCTGGAAATCCTCCGAGGTAGGGATTGATCTGAAAGAGAAAAACTCTGCAATGTTGGTCGCGAATGAAGCATGCCAGCAAATGACCTCTTTCCATACCCAGGGCAATGGTTTTGACCCTGGAAACATCAAGTCCAGAAGGACCTCCCAAACAAGGCTCAGCCTCCGTGACTGAGTGACATTCAGCCCCAAAGAACGGTATGTCTCTGGGGCCAGCATGAGGCCTTGAAAGGTGCCAACACTGGAGTCTGAGGAAAGATTAAACCCTGGAATGTTCTAGGCTTCCTGTGTTCAGCAATGGCACTGGAGGCAACTGTTCTGGAAGACGGACCCCACTGACCATGAAACTTCTGCTTCTCTCTGGGGTCAGCATCTCGCTCTGAACCCCCATGGGGATGAAGGGAGACCGAGGGGACTGGAGCAGGTGATGCATGTCATTAACACAGCACATGCTCTGGTGACAACATGTACCCATCTCCTAGAGGACACCTTACCAGCGGGTCACCCCTGAGGTCACACACCTGTCCTGGAAGCTCTCTGGGAAGGTCTGGGATGGAAGGAAAAGGTCGACTGTGCAAAGCCACACTGTGTTGTGACCAAGCTCCTGCTGACCCCACTGACTCCACTCTACACACACACGGATTTAACCATCGTAACAAGAACTGAACCAAGATTGATTTTCATAAAAACATGTTTTTCAGAGCGAATTCCATTAAACTAATCCAATTCCCTGTTTAGTTTTTTTGACTGCGCCGTTGAGCTGTTTTCATGTCTTTTATTTCCCTTGTTATTTTCCCCAAATCATTTTCATTAGGATCAATTCTTTTCCATTTAAAAATTTGAATGAAGATTTGGTTCCTCAATGTGCTTTCGCCGACATCAAATATTACTGTTTATAGCTGCCGCCACCGTGAACTTCCTCTTGCGGCTGCCGCGTCTCCAGCATTCTGTTTCCCCGGGTCAAATGTCACCACTGAAATGTTGTCAAGAAAATTGGATTCTTCTGCCAATTTGCAGTCAATTGAACACATTTCGCTCTGTGCCGTTTCAGCTGTTTTTAGTTTTATTTTGTGTTGATTATTTTTATCACTATTATTTATACAAATGGGATGAAATACTGATGGCATCTATTTGTTTCACATCCCAGGAGAAAATTGAGAACCGTGTTTAGCTGGGGGGTAGAAAGAGAAGCAGAGACGAGGAGGGGCACGGAGACAGGATGAGTGCGTGCAAGCGAGCCCCAGACAAAGGGCCGGGGGACGGCGGGGAGAAGGGGGGCTGCAGCGTCCCCATGGCAGTGTCGAGTGCAGGCCCTGTCTATCCACAAGGTCCAAATATCTTCAGAGAAAAACGGGTGCTGCCACTCTTTGCTCAGTGTCTTTGGGATCAGCAGGGACGGTGGTGGCATAAAGACAGAGGGTCCCAGGTGAGAGCCGACGCCAACTGAGCACCGACACCAAGCTTCCTGGGGCCCCAGGGGGGCCCCCATCGTGAGCCGAGCTGGTGTTCTCCCGTCGCCTTCTGTTCCTGTCCACTGGAGAGGTGCAGACACCCACGTCTATGCCACGTGCGCTTGTTCACGGGAGAGGTGTAGACCCTGAGCTCGCCACTGGGTCTCCGAAGCCATCCCAAGCAGAATTTGATACTCAAACAAAAGTTGCCTTTGTGTGATTCAACATAAATAAAGCGAATTCACCAAGGGCAACCTCTGCTCAAGGATCAAACGTCAGCACGGGCAAGAACACCAACGAGACGCCTCTTCACCAAAGGCGGCACTGCGTCCGGGGCCTCGCGGCCGATGCCCCCTGCGCGCGCTCCCTCTCTCTCTCGCTCTCTCCCGGCGCTACCTCTGCGGAGCCCTCAGAGCACGGTTTGCTGTGGACCAGCTGTCGTGGTGCTGGGGACTGTCCCCTGAGCTGGCTTCAGGCATGAGTGAGCACTCATGTCATAGCCGGGGCCCGTGTGTGGGGAAGGAAGCATCCGCTCACTCACCCTACAGGGGCAGGAGCACTGAGGTCCAGCGCCCAGAGCTGGCTTCTCTAAAGTCCCTGAGATGGGGTTTGACACAGCGAAGGGAGCTGTTACTTGACCGGATGACCAAGGTAGCATCCATCCAGCCCACAGCAGGGGGTGGGAACCTGACCTGAAGGCTGGTGACTCCTCCCAGAGGGCGACATCTTCAGAGGGTGGGGGCGGGGTGGCATCACAAAGAAAGCAGGGGTTTGGGGGACCATCTCCCTTCACGCTTGCTTCCAGGGGGCCTCAAAGAGGGTCTAATAAAGAAAACATGTCAAACTGCCATCTGTTCATTCGTTCAGCATCACGGCTACTGTGCACATCTGGGCACACAGTGGTGGACGAGACAGACAAGGATTCTGCCCTCTGGGAGCTGGAATTCTATTGAGTGAGAGAACAATAAATGAAGATCTATGCAATAATAACAGTAACATAATTGCAATCATGCTAAGAAACAATGGTTATTCAACTTTACTATGTGCCCGACGCTGTCTGAACACTTCATGTATACACTGAGTCTCCGTGCCTACTTTAGGAGTAGTGTTAACCCTATTTTACAGATGAAGAAACTGAGGCACGAAGAGTTGACAGGTTAAGGAACTTGCCCGAGTCACATAGCTAGCAAAGTAAGGTAGTAATAAACGCTATGAATGATGCCTATCTTGCACCAAGGATAATCAGTCATGCATGGAATCCTGTCTTCAAACACTACTAGCTCTCACTGCCAAGGAAACCCCTCCTCCCCAGAGCTGGCTTTGCTTCCCCGGGGCCACCTCAGGGCTGCTTGAGGGCCTGGTAAGATGGCGTGTACTTTCCCTTCATCCTGGAGTCCCTCCCCGCGCAGTGTGCCCCTTATCATGCTGAGTTCACACCCAACCCGTTAAGTTGACTAATTGAGTCTTCAAGGAAGGGAGGGTAACGGTGACCAGAAATCCACAGTCTCACCTAAAAAGTTAGCACCATTTCTGGGAATTCTTCCTAATGATGGCCATGCCACGGGTCGGGTGACAAAGTCAGACATAAAGCACTGATCATGCAGTAGGAGATCCACTTCCTTACCCTGCACAGGGGCCGGCAGGAATTTCCCCTTGTGAAGTTTTCCCAAGAAGAATTTAGTACTGAAAGGAGATTGGCCATGTAATACTCATCATAAATAAAATGAACACACCATGGACAACCTCCATTCAAGTACCTGACTCTGGCGCTCACTTCCGGTGTGCCCAGGACAGCAGCAGGCCTAAGGACAGATGAGATACGGAGGGTTAGGAAGATGGCACCACAATCCAGCCATAAAACACATGCTCCATGGTCCAGGCCACATTCAGTCCCTTCCTGGTAATTCACTCCAAACCCAGGAAGCCATTCAGGGAGGGACATGCCACAACAAAGAGGTATGCAGAGCACCAGCTGTTATACTCAAAGAGAGAGCATCGGGGAAGACCTCTTGTCAAACATGTGGCTGCCTATCGGGGAACTGCAGCCTCTTCCACAGCATCGGCATTGTGAACCAGCAGGACACCCAGAGGTGGACACAGGTTCCACACACGTGGGAAGGCATGCACACTCTTGGCTTAGCTGCCCGTTTCAGGGTGCAGGCACCAGCTGTGGCTCCTGAACTTGGCATTGCCCTAGGATGCTTTAGGGCCAGAGTTGATACATTAAAAATGTCAACTCGCATGAATACAGAATGGAAGACTTCTCTACAAGTACCGCAGAGTAGCTCTGATAAGAAAAGCTCCACTTCTGCCTCAAAGTTGGCACCACCCCCAGAAATCTTCCCAAGGATAGGTCACACACGGGGTAGGACCAGCATGCACACCAGCCTCAGGAAAGCACATGCTTGGCCCGGTCAGCTGTGCCGCTGTGGTCAACAGTCCCTTGGCTTACCCAGGAGAGGAACACCAAGTTCCCGCCCTGAAATGAGACTCCGCTCCAGGAAGCCCTCCAAGGCGGGATTTGGTACTGAAAAATAGGTCAACCGTGTATGATTCGTCACAAATAAAGCGAAGGCAACACGGATAACCTATCCTCAAGCACCGCACATTAGCACCGGCCCGGTGTCAACGCCTCTTCTCCAAAGTTGGCCTCCTCCAGGAAGTTCCCCTGCAGACAGAGTGGACATGGAAGGTTAGTGGACTGCCTGCAAGGGGGCTGAGAACAGAGCACACACCCGTGCTCCACTGTCCCATCTCGGACCCTGCGGTAGTCGAAGCCTCGATGCCTTTGCCAAGGTCAGCCCCCTATCTAGGGAGCACTTCCAGAAGGACTGATGGTGGAGAGGTCTAGTGCACAGAAATTCATTATCCTGATCACAGCAGGGAACGTTCCCTCCTTTCACATTAGCATCGAGGCTGACAGCAAGGATCCTTTCCTTCCATAGGCCTTGTGTGCAGGAAGCCCTCCAAAGCTAAGTCCATTATGAAGAGGCTGACCTTGCCATACTGATCATAAAAAAGAGATAGTGCTAAATGCAAGCTTTATTATACCACAGCTTGGCACTGACCTCAGAATCACGGCCTCATCTCCCATGGTGGGCACAACTTCCAGGAAGTCTTCCTGAGGATAAATGGCATACAAAGAGTTAACCGTACAGCAGACACATGATGAAAAAAATCTTCCATTATTAACAGTAAATTCACATACCTGGCGAACGGTGCTGACTCCACGTCCCTCCTAGAAGTTGGCATAGCAAGAAGGCATCCTGCCAAGGTGGAAGGTGATACTGAGAAAGGGGTATCTGGGTATGATCATTTTAAGTAGACAAATGCACAGTGGAAATGACAACAGAGAGACATGCAGATGAAGACAACAGCCTGGGGCCAGATTACAGATTTTTTTCTCCTCCAGTATATAATGAAATGAATAAAACAAATCGTTTCACCCAAGAAAAGAACACCACATAGAATAGAAAAGTATGCATAGAAAGAGTAGAAGAAATCATTGAAAGAAAGGAATTAAATCCACTAATCAAGAAGGCATAATATGATCAGAAAAATTTATAAAGAAAAATAGTGACTGAGTCATACCCTGGTAAAGTCACCACTATAAAAGACCAAAGAAAGAATCAGGATATATGATCAGGAAAAAAAATAATTCACATATCCAGGAGAAGAGAATTCTGTCTTTGGGCTTGTCCACAGCAGTGTTTTAACACTGGAAAGCAATGGAGCAAAGTCCACAAAGGTGTGAGAGAAGCAAACTGAAAGCCAAGACTAACACACCAAGTTAATCCATCACTCAGCTCAAAGGCTGAACTGCAGCAATAACTACTAATAGGGAACCCTCTGCTCCACAAATGCAAAGAAATGTTGGATAAAATGCAACTACAGCCAAAGTCAACTGGTAAATAAACACACAGCTGAAAGGAATAAAAGAAAGGCAAACCCTCAGGTGCTAATGAAGAATTTAATCTAGAGCAACAAGCTTGCACCCTGCCACAAGGGAGCTGGGAGCTGCAATGCTGGAGGTTCCAAGGGTCTGGAGTCATAAAGTCCAAGTACAGACAGGAACAGGAGATGTGACTTTGGGCCCAAGAGAGGTGGACCTCGAATGAAAAAGGAAACCAGAAAACTCTATAATGGCCCAGGGGAATGATAAGAGTGTTTGTTTCTGTCTAGGCAGTGGGTAGATGAGGCCCCCTGTGAGATATCAAAGCTCTGGGGCAAAGATGTGGTAAGAATTTAGACTAACCATAAGGTCTTGGAATTCATGAGCCAACAAATTGAGTAGGAAAACTGGTCCTAAGTGGTAAAATCCTTAGGGTGCCAGGCAGAACCAAATGCAAACCATAACATTTCAACTCTTATGCATAGGGAACAAAACAAAACAAAAACACTTTAATCCTCAACTGATAATCTCACAATGTAAAACTTCAAAATGTATAAAGAAAAGCACCATCATGGAAGAGTCAATAGACTCAACAGAGAAAAGGACTTGTAACCCTAAAGGTGAAAGAAATTATGCAATAAGTATTTTTAAAGTGAATAAGATTAAAAAGAGCTTGAAATCACAAGAGCCAAATAGAACAGTATGGAAAAATAATAGGCAGATGAGAAAAGGTGTAAGAGCAATGGTCAGACATTCTCAGAGATGAAGGACCTCACAGAATATAGTACCTCAAAATCTTTCTAACAAAGTACATGAAGATTAACTAGATAATACAGTCCAGCTAAGTAGGAGCTACATGGAGAAGCCACATTAAAAGAGCTAGTGAAAGCCTTAGTGCAGAAGACAGCGGGATTGTATCTATAAATTTCTGAGAAAAAAACAAGTAGGCTCAGAATTTTATACCCAGCTAAGCTGTCCCTTGTGCATAAAGAGACAGATACTCTCAAATGTGTAATACCTCAAGGGTAGTGTCCACGAGCCATTATTGAAGAAACAGTGATAAATTCAATTCCATTGTGATAATTTTTAAAATTAAAAACTAAGGAATAGAGAAGCCTCAGTTTAAGGAAAACGAAAAACTAGTGGTGAGTAATGAATTCATTTAAATATAGAACTATGATTAAACTACTGCAAGAATTATAGTTATACAACAAAATGTAAATATTTATAATGGAAAAATTAAAATATGTAACTTAAAAAAGACAGGAGGTGGTAAGTGAAGAAAGTATAAGAGTGCTGACGACTTCTTTATTTTTCTGAACTAGGAGTGAAATTGAAGCAGTTAAAAAACATAATGATACAACCACTTAATGTTTTACACACTTTATTTTTCTTAACTTTATAGGGATCTTTTAGGAGTTAATACTTCCTGTAGTGAAGAAATAAATATTTATCAATTCTTTCAATCTCTCTTTCGCTTGTACTTTATGTTAAATTCAAGTAAAGTTGTAGTTAACATTTTTAATAAAATGATTGGGTATAGTATGATCTCATATCTGTGAAATATTTTGCTCTCTTTTTGTCTATCTTCCTATTTGCATATATGCTTAGGCAGGTGTTTAAAATTTCTAAAGTCCTTGATGGTTATTTCTGGGTGCACAGAGAAATGCATAATTTTCCCTTTATAATTTTGTTTAGATTTTTCCATATCACTTGAATTTTATTATAAACATGTGTCATTTTTATAATTATGGTAATAAGGTAGAATAATTATCCTTTTTGAAAAGAAAAATGAGAAATTGAAAATAGAACTGTTCTCTGTCCTTGAATTTAGTGTGGCCTCCTGATCAACAGATATGGTGAATCCCTCTTTTACTTAGCCTGAAAAAATGCTGAAACTGTTGCCCCTTCCCCGAATTTGCCAACATGTCTAAGAAGTCCTCCCTCTAAAACAAGATTGAATAGTGAAATAGAAGGGAACTATCTATTGCTTTTCTATAAAAGAAAAATAGGAGAGAGGAAGACAAAAAAAAAACCCCAGAAACATCATGGATACTACCACTTCCTCAGTCACTGAGGCTCTTAAACCTAGATCATATGTTTGTTCACAAAAGCTGGCACTGTTTTCTATGAATAGACTGGATGTGGACTGGGAGGCTTAGCAGCACCTGTCTATAAGTTCTAGGCCTGCCACATGTTCGAGTACACTGGCATGAAACCAACACGAGCATGGCGTCCCCCAAATCGGCATCAGGTTCAAGAAGACACCGGGTGAGATGTGATACCGAAAAGAGGTCGACCGTGTATTGGGCATTATTAAACAATGCGAACTCACCACGGACGACCTCCCTCCGAGTACCATGAGGTGGCACTGTTTGCGGTGTCTTCCACACAGCCTGGGCAGCTTGGGAGTGGCCTCTGAGGGTGGATGGGACCCTAAGGATGAGTGGACCAGTGACTCAATTCCCAATCAAACCCATGCTCTCCAGCCAACCCCTGGTTCACCAACCCAGGATTAGTGTGGGCAGAAATGCCACTTCCTGCACATGACTGGCCATGCACACAACACTTAATAATGCAAAGAAGTCAGCAGCACAGGAGACATTACAAACAAAGCGAACCACACATTTGCAAAAGCAGGTTAACCACTATTTCCTTGGTAAATCTGGGATCCCCTTAAAGGAGTTCCCTGGAGGGTGTGGGGCTGCTGTGGGTTAGTAAACCAGGGGTCACACCAAAGGGTCCTCTTTCCTTTTCTCTTCTATATCCTCAGGGTTGACTAATAAAAGATGTTTACGGATGCTCAAGATTCAACTCCAAGAGTGGCCCAAATTCAACTCCAAGGTTGAATTTGATAATAACAAAAAAGAAGCTAGCCATGTGTGTTTCAATATTAATTTTTTAAAAGTTAGGGCATCTCAACAATCTCCCTTGTTTTTCCTAAAGTGGGTAGTACCCCAGGAAGTTGTCTTAGGGTCAGCTTGGACACTGGGGCTAGTGCGTCAATCACATGCATCTTCAGGAAAGTGCTCGCCTGGGCTCAGCCATCCAGAAACCTACCTGGGAAACAGCACTGGCTCAGGAAGCCCTCCGAGGCAGAATCTGACACTAAAAGAGAGGAGAGCCGTGTATGACTCGCTTTGATGAATCGAATTCATCACGGCCAGCCTCTCTCCAAGTACCATACATAAACACTGGTGAGAAATCCATTGCCTCTCTCGCAAAGGCAGCCGCCCCTCTCGGGAGTCCTGTTAGAAATGGGTGGGATAACGTTGGGTAGTGGGCCGAGCCGAGTGACATACACCCGCATTAAGTGCATGCTCACCCGAGGCGCACTTACCTTAAGGCGGGGCTGGCATTCTGCCTTCCCCTGCAGTGGGGTGGGTGCAGTTAGTCCTCCTGGACAAGAGGGGCACTGTTCCAAAGCCGTCATAAAGTGAGCACATCTCGGTAGCCCCTAGTGGCGCTGACTGGAGAACAATGGCCGCTTCCCAAAGCCAGAATCCCCTCCAGGGATCCTACTATGGAGAGACAGGATGCCAGGGGTTAGAGGACCAGATCACATACCTAAGAAATAAAGCACATGCTCTGTGAAGAACAATTCAATCACACACCCAGGAGAGAAGCTGCCCGCTCAGGTCCCTCATCAGAAGGCAACATCACGTCCAACATCAGAAGTCAACACTTCAAGGAGGCTGTGATAGTGATGAAGGAGCTACCAAGGACGGCTCGGGGCATTCTACGCAAACACCACCCCCAAGACTACGGATCATCCTGGTCCACCGAGCACTCATAGCAAGTCCATTGCCGCTTCCCCAAGGTTGGCAGGATCTCCTGGAAGTCTTCCTGGGGTGCAATTGATGCTGAGGGTTGGTGACTAGGTGGCCCACAGGGTGAACAGAGTGCATGCCCCTCTGGTCAACCAGTCACACACCCTGGACGGTGCGAACACCAACATCTCTTCTGGAAGTTGGCCTCGGGCCCAGGAAGCCTCTCTTCAAAGTCTTGTAAGGCGCTGCTGGTGGCAGAACCACAGCCACTTCCCCAGAGTCGGCGCAGCCCACGGGAAGGCCGCCTACAGTGGATGGATGCTCAGGTCATGGAACCCGGTGACTTACAGCTAGGCCGAGTGCATTGTCCATGGCCAACCATCCATTCTTGGTTTCTCCATGTGGCTGACACAAAGACTGTCTTTCCTGAAGTGGCCACTGTGTCCAGGAAGTCCTTAGAGGTAGCATTTGGTACTGAAAAAAGTGTTGTCCGTGAATGATTCGTCATAAGTAAAGCGAATCCACCACGAACAACTTCTCTTCAAGTACCACAGAGAAGCAGAAACAAGACAGACAAGGGGTGCCCTTCCACGTCTCCAGGGACGCAGCCTTCAACCAGCGTCCTGCGGGCAGAGTGGACACTGAGCATTAGTGAGGGGTGGACATGTGTCTGGAGAGCACGCTGGTGTCCGGGGCCCGCCACTCACCTGCTCTGGAGTGATGCAGACACAGCTCCCCTTCCCTGGAGTTGACATTATGTTCCTGAGTCCACGCGGGCACGGTTGAGAAAGGAGAGGAGAGAGGCCGCCTACCGCAGGCCAGAAGAACTCCGCGGTGTGTGGCCCTGGGTTTGCTCCAACGGGGCCTGGGACTCCTCAACAGAGCACACTCAGTCATCCATCAGACACGGCGGGCACCAGCTGAGCACCTGCCAAGCCCACCGAGTTGCCACCCGCAGGGTGCACCTGGGGAGGCATAGCAGCCACAGGTGGGCTGTCCATCACCACTCTTGTGGTCAGGGTGACCTCTTAAAGGTAGACCAGACATCCCTCCCTGCTCACAGCCCTGCCATAACCTCCATCTCACCCAGAGTAAAATCAGAGCCCTGCAGCCTCCACGGCTGCCTCTCCCAGCTCAGTTCCAGCGACCCCTGCCCAGCCCAGTCCGACCCCACGGGCCCCCTCGCTTTCCTTAAACACACCAGGGGGCCTTCTGCGGGCCGAGCCCACCTCTGCAAATGCTCCCGCCCCAGGTGGCTACCTGGCCCACCCTACTTCATTCCCATTCCCATCCTCAGAGAGAACATTCCAGACCCCATATTCAACACAAATGTCCACCTGGCTTTTAAGTCTTTCTGGAACTGTCCCCTGCTTTCCTTTTCTCCAGAAAACGGAACACTGGACAAACTTATGTTCCGAAATTGGCGTTTTATTGTCCATCTCTTCCACCAGAATGTAAAGTTCATGTGCGCAAAGACTTTATCTCGTTCGCTGCTCTACGCCACGGTCTAGAATCACCTAGAATACAGTGTGCACCCAGTCGATACTTGTGGAATGACCAAGCTATTCCTTGTTAGTTGATCTGTTCAGGGACCACATACTTCTGCTAATAACAAGAGAATCCAATAATAAAGCGGGAGCCTTATCAAAAAGCATCGTGGCCAAAGCCAACATCTCTTCCCCACAGCAACTGTGATGAGTGGCCGGGTGTGGCACTCTGGCAGGACAGTGAGCCAAGTGAGATGTGTCAGAAAAACAAAGCTCAGACTCTGCTCAACGAAATCTCCACCTACTCAGAAAGATGTGGATGCCACATCTCCCCAGAGGTTGGCACTGTTTCCAGAAACCCCTCCCAGGCAAGATTGAATTCTCAAAAAGAGTCTGTCCTGGAGCAAAAGCAATAGGATGACCAATTACGTATCGGTCAGCCCCACTGCTGAAACACCACCACATCCTCGTATCGGCATGTCTCTAGGCACTCAACCCGCCAAGGATGAGGTTCACTTGGAGCAGGTGGCAGATTTCTCGGTGAGTGGGATTCTCACTGGTCCACCTTTCGTGGTGGCTTGGTGCAGATACCAACAGAAACTCACAGCCTTCCTCGGCAACCATCCTCCTCAGTGGTTAGACTCTGGTCACGGGTGTGACGAGTGACATGCATCGAAAAGGAAGCCTATGCACTGTGGTCAACCCTCCACGTACATACCTTGGGTGGATACCAAAGCCAAGGGCTCCTCCCTGAAGGTGGGACACTAGCCAGGAAGCCCTCCAAAGCAGCATTTGATACTGAAAAACTGGATGTCCCTGTATGATTCGTCATAAGTAAAGCGAACACAGCAGGGATAACCACTCTTCAAGTACCGAAGGCGAACGTTGACGAGCCACGTCTTCACCAGAGTGGGCCTGGCCTCCAGCTAGTCCTCCTGAGGAGGGATTGGGGACTGAGGGTTAGGAGGACCGGGCGGTGCTCACTGTAAACCAAGCCCATGCTCTCCGGCCAACCATGCATCCTGCCCCTGGGGAGGGGCTGCAGGCAGGAGTCTTTCCTGGAAGCGTCCCAGCCAAGATCGATACTTTGAAACACACAAAGCCTCCCTGGGACGGCTCAGCATAAACAAAGCAAACCCAGCATGGAGAACATCTTTTCCGGTGCCAGACAACAGCACCGGTGAGGAAGCCACCACCTCTTCTTCCAAGCTGGCATGGTCTCCGGGAGAAGTCACTGGATAGGTAGGGACTGTGGATCAGTTGACATACATCATTTATAAAATGTATGTTCTCTGATCAACCATCCACTCCCCTATCATGGACAGAGACCGCCGGTACGTATCCAAGGAGTTTGTCCTGAAAAACAGCAGCTCCAACGTGATTAGCCGCGAACACAGCCCAGCTCCCTAGTCGCCCCATACCGCTCTGCCCCCGAGGCATCACAGCCTCGATGCCACCGCTTAAGGGACTGTGTGGTCTAATCTCAGTCAAGGCACAGGCTCCGCAATGGACCATCCTTTCAGGTATTTGGGGAGGTGGTGGACCGATGTCCCCTCCCTGAAGCTGGAATCATATCCAGGAAGGATGTAACGCCGCATCACATTTTAACAGGGAAAGCATCGTAGACTGAACCCGCCACGGACAGGACCTCTTCAGGTGTGGCAGAGGAGGAGTCCCCTTGCCTCCTCCTGTAGGTAGCCCGGATGGACACTGAGGGTCAAAGACAAAGAAAGCCAGTGACCTGGTTCAACAGGGTTCAGTATGCCCCATGGCCTCTGGTCCATCAGCCCTTGCTAGACCTTGGACTGACACCGAAGGCCACAACCTTTCCCTGGACTTGCCCGTCATCCCGAGGGGTCCTCATGGGCAGGGCAGGGTGGATCATGGGAACTGACGGGCCACTTAATGGCTATCATCAGTTCAGCACTCCCCACACCGCAGCTCTCTCTCCAGGGACATGGAGTGGGGCTGAGCACTGGGACAGTTCCACCCCACAGTCCCCTGAAGATGGACTGCACGGGCCAGGAGCCACCAGGCACCATTGGTGCACAGGTGGACCACCCGCCACGTACCTTGTGACGGTGCTGACGCCAGCCTCCTCCCCGAAGGTGGGGCACCTCCACACCCGCTTCCACGATGCTGGAATCCTGTCGACCATACAGTGGCTGTCACGAACAATGCAAAGCACTCCAGGGGTCCCTTGCCAAGCCCCACACGATGACACCGGGAAGAACATCGGCATCCCATCGCCAAAGCCAGCATCATCTGTAGGGCTTCTCCTGGGGGGATGAATTCTCTGGGTTAGTGGACCAGGGGGGTCACCTTCATCAACAGAGTGCACGCCCCCGAGTCAACTCTGTGTGCACGTACCTTAGACAAAGGCGGACAGGTTTCTTACTGTGAAGCCGGCGACCCCAAGGGGCATCTACCCTGAACTGCTCCCATTGAAGGCCTCAGTCCTGCTGGTCACTGCCAACATGACAGTTATCACAGTGGCATGCAGCAGGGGCTGGCGGCAGCCAGGACACTGCCCTCTGCACGGGCCACATCCTGGAGGTGGTGGAGCCCAGGTGACACCATCTCCACCAACCTGGGGATCTGGGCCAGCCTCCCTTCTCCACAACCAGGGCACACTCCGAAGCCTTTGTTCTCCTCCCAAACTGGGTGCTGCATGCAGGAAGCCCTCCAGGGCAGCTGCTGAGCTGGAGACGCGCTGGCGGCGTGGTCCCCAGCAGGAAGGAGCGGAGGACACCGAGGCATCACCAGTGTCTTCAGGTGCAATGCGGCAGAACCGGGAGCCCCGCTGGGGTGGCCCGCAGTGCCTCAGAGAAGTCACCTGGGGAGGAAGTGAACACGGGACAGTGACCGTGGTGAGAGATGGGGAACAGAGCTGAAGTGAGCCCACCTTTCACACACCTGAGGAGGCGTCAGGCCTGCGTCCAGGGAGCCACCCGGGCCAGACTTGACACTCGAAAGCAGATGACCCTCAGAGGAGTCTTCACAGAGGAAGTGACATCTCCTTCTCCTCGAGCACCACAACAGAGCGCAAAACCACATCTTCTCCCCCGGGAAGCCACCTTGCAAAGGCTGGGTGCGGGGGTCAGTCCCAGGGTGAGCTCGGGCCCCGTGCTTGGGCCCCAGGCCCAGCCACCGGGGTCAGGTCGGTGCAAGTTGGCATTCAAAGTGGAGGCAGCACCATACGAACCGTAAAAACCCGTCAAGTTCACAGCAAGCACCGCAAAGCAACCCCGGGCTCCCCCACCCTCACCCCGGCCTCGCCTCCAGGAAGCCTCCCGAGGAAGCTCCGAACCGGGCCGGGGGCTCAGGGCGCACACCAAGCACACACTCTCACGTCTCCTGCGCGGGCGGCCCTCCGAGGCACAGTTTGATATTCAAAAAGAGGTTAACCATGTATTATTCATGATGAATGAAGCGAACATAACAAGGATAACCTCTCCTCAAATATCCTTGAATAGTTCTGAACCGAAACCACGGCTTCTTCCCCACCGTCGCCTTTGCCTCCGGAAGATTCTCCGCGCGATGAGCAGAATCCCGGGGTCAGGGGCAAGACGCTCTCATCCTGTAAAGAAAGCACACGTGCTGGTGTCAACCGTGCAGTCCCACGTCTTGGTCCCAGGGCCTAGACCTGGCCCTGCCACCGAAGTCCAAACCCCAAAGTTGGATCCGTGCTCAGAAAGACCTCTACGTCAGGTCCAGTCGGAAAAGAAAAAACCTCCCTCAGGGATTCCTGAGAGATGGGATTTGAAGGCAAGAAACCAGCAGATGAACGTGTGTCATAGGCAAGGAAAGATCATGGGTAATACCGCCTGTGATAAAATGGTGTGTCACTGATACCTGAAGACAGGGTCCCCACCGCAGAGATGGCCTCGGTTCCAGGAATCCCTCCGCAGGACTGCCTGGAAATCGACGCCCACGTCGTCTGCATCGGTCGAGCTCGCTGTGGACCCAGCACCCAGCGCGTCTTGCTGGGGCTGACACCGGCGGCCCCTCCCTGAAGCGGGTCTTGTATCTGGGAGGCCCTTGGAGGCATGATTTGATTTAAAAGAAGAGCAATCTCATGACATTTACGCATAAAGCGAATCCATCACAGATAACTGCTGTTCCAAACCCACAGAGCAGCGTGTTGGTTCTGGGAAGCTCTCGCATGATGGATGGCAGATGGAATGTGGGGAGACAGGGGCACACGCCACAGAGAAAGCGCAGCATCTCCAGCCCGAACTGCTGCGAGCGTCGTCCACAGACCAGCAGCATTAGCATCACTTGAGAACTTGCTAAAAATGCAGAATCTTGGTCCCTGAATCAGAATCTGCTTTTTAACAAGGTCCCTAGGTGATGAACATCTTAGAAGCATTTTAAAGTTTGAGAAACACTTCTCTAGCCAACAACTTATACACATGCGTGTACACACACACACACACACACACACCCCAGAGGTGCTGTTGACCACCATGTCTTATTCCATGTGAGAGTCTAAGATTGGGTGTGTCCCAAAAAAGGCATGAGGCCATGTCATATCCACCAAGAGCAAACCAAGTATCCAATGGGTGGCTGTTTAGGAGCCCCAGAAAGTAGGGGTGACAGAAAGGCAGTGAGTTTTCATTAACGCTTGCATTCCTATGGGAGGACCCCCATGCTCAGAATGCACACCAAGGGTCAGGGCGTACTGGACCCAGGTGCCCTGGTCCACGTGTACCTGCCTAGAGAGATGCATGGCCCCAGCATCTCCCCAAGGAATCGCTCATGGCTGAGATGTAATAACAAGAAGAAAATGACAGATGAAAAATTGTCAGCATGCCCTAAATAAAATCGTATGCCCCCTGAACCCTCAAATAGTAGCTCCGCCCCAAAGCTGGCATTAGTCCAAGGAAATCACACTGACGTTTTTTGCATTCTGGGGCTACTGAATTAGTCATTACAGATGGTTAATAAAGTCGCGCTGCGTGGTGGGGTAGGCACTGACGTCCCCTCGCTGAAGTTAGCACTGCGCTTGAGAAAACTTCTGAAGTAAATTTGGATACTAAAACAATGGTTGTCCGATATGAATCATCTTCAAATATAGAGACCATACTACGGACAGCCATTCTTTAAGCACCAAAGCACCACACCTTCAAGAAGAACTTGGCATCTTCTCCAAAGTTAGTGTCTCTTCCAGAATGTTCTTCTTTGGTGGTCCAGACAATGAGGTTTAGCAGGTCAGCGTCACATGTTCAAAGTCAAGAACATGCTGAGGGGTCAGTCACACTCTTGAGCAGGGGAAGGGGATCTGGCCCCCAAAATCTGTCCCTGAGGTTGGATTCACGTCCAGGAAGTGCCTCCAAGAAGCAGGATTTGATAAGCCATGAGGCTGCCGGGTCACCCATAACACACACCCATGACCAATGTGGATTCCTGGAAGCTCCAAGAAGCCCACTGGCCACATGCCAAGCTTGGCCCCGCCTCTCGTGTCCTGAGGTTTGGGCACACGTGCCCCACCACAAACCAGCCACATGCTCTCTCACCCCCACCCCGGCACGAGCCCTGGGAGCGGCTGACACATGCATCTCTCTATGGAATTGTCACGGCATCCAGGAAGTCCGCTGAGGCAGGACTTGATACACAAAAAGGAACTGTCCTTGTACGGTTAGTCACAAATAAAGTGAACACACCAAGGATAATTTCTCCTCAAGTGTGAAACAGCAGCATGGACGGGGACACCAGCACCTCCAGGTCTTTGGCTCAAGGTTGAATAGCGACTGCTACTCGGCAAACCCAGTCACACGCACTCACATGCACACGCGCCACACGTCATACAGGCATGCGTGACGCATGCACCATGGAGGACCTCTCTTTACGCACTGGGCAAGCAAGATGCCATAGAATCTGCTCCCCACTCAGCGTGGCACCCTCGCACAGAGGCTGTCAGAGGGTGGGTAGCAGCGGGGGTCAAGAATCCAGGGACCGTCTCTCTCAAGCGGAGCAAATGTTCTCAGTGGTGCTGGTGACATCAGCCAGCTGACCCCCTCTGCATTTGGCATCGTGTTCCAAAAGCCACCCCAAGAACGGCTTAGCTGCTGCGCACCACGAGCTCTGGCGGCCCCCCTCGTCAGTGCGGCATGCGCCCCGGCTCCGCAGTCCACTCACGCACCTGCTGAAGGACTCGACTTCCGTGTCTTGACTTTGTTCCAAAAATCCAAGGAGAGATTTTAATAATAAGACCACCCACCGCCACCACCATGGCCACCAGCCTCAGCTGCATAGCACACAGGGCCATGGCTGCCACCTATGCAGTGCTGGGCACTGGCCCTGCCCCACGCTGTGCACGAGCCTGGACCCCCTCAGCCCCAGCAGCCCCACGAGGCGGACACCGATTGATTCACACGGGACACATGAGACAACAGGCATAGCACAATGAGATCCTTGCCCGAGGCTGCACGGTTAGTACATGTCAGAAGCGGGATCCGGACAGGGGAAATCGAGCTCCAGAGTCTGCGCTCTTGATACTGAAAAAGTGGATGACCCTGTACGATTCGACATGAGTAAAACGAACAGGACAGGGATAACCACTCTCCAAGTACCAAAGGTTAGCACGGAAAAGAAAGCCACTGCCTTGCGTGGGCTTGGCATGTCTTCAAGGCGGGGTCCTGGGGATGAATTAGACGCCGCGGGTTAGTGGGCCGGGTCACACACACCAAGCACAACATGCACGCTCCAGTTCCGAACGACAGCATGGAGGACAAAACCACTGCCCCATGCCGAGGCCGGCCTGGCGGTGAGCCTGGGCTGGTGACCGCCCACGTGGGAAGCAGGGCCCAGGCCACACACAGAGTGCATGCTTTTGGACCCTCCCACACATAACCAGGAGAGGGGACGTCCCCGAGGCTGCTGCCTTCTCTAAAGTTGTCCTCGCGCCCATGAAGTCATCTCCACAGAGTGGTAACCCACGAGCGATTTGCCACACACAGAACAAACACACGTGGTCATGCACACACATACCGCATCCCTCGCTGAGTGTGGACTGGGTCCAAGACAAGGTTTGATGCTCACAGAGAGCTTGCCCTTGTATATTGCATGTCAAGAAACCGAATATACAAAGGGCAACCTCGCTTTAAGTACCAAACAATAGCACTGGCAGGTTCATCGCTACCATGCGCGGGGCTGGCCTCGTCTCCCGGGACACATCCTAGGGAGGGATGGGAGATGCAGAATCAGCAGACCAGGTGGCAAACACCACCTGCCAGGTGTGTGCCCGCTGGTCTGCTCTCCATCCGAGGGGCCGGGAAGGGGCAGGCGCCAGCACCCTTCACCAGAATCAGCCTCGTTGCCAGGCACCGCTCCAGATTCGGAACTGTTCCTGAAAAGGAGGCCGACCCCGCGGGCCTGGCAGTGCACACACAGAACCCAGCTCCTCACTTTCGAAGGAACACCCTGGAGGTGGAGCCACCGTCTCTACGGCAGAGTGGGCACCTCCTCCAGGAAGTTCTCCTCATGATGCACTGGGAACCGAGGGCAAGGGGACCAGGCGCATCGATACCACAAATGAAGCAAAGGCCCTGTGGTCAACGTCCCTTCATATGGCCCACAGACGCATTTATATCATAGTCGCTTCCCAGAACCGGGTCCTTCCCCACCACCCTCCCGGAGGCCGCATCACGTCCACGAGGCCGCGTCAGGGAAGAGCACACAGCCGTCACACACCACACACCCCTGAGGAACAGAGACGGCAGACCCGGGGCCAGGCCCCCCCAGCGGCCTCCCCTCGCAGAAGGTACTCAGGAAAGGCGCAGGGACTGGCGCGGGGCACGGGGCGGGGCCCACCTCTCTTCAACGGGACATGCGCTTTCCGGGATAGGGGCTGCCGCGAACGCCCCTTTAACGACGCTGGCCCAGGCCTGGACAACCCCATGGCAGTCAGAGTGCCACACGGCCCGGGGACTGTCTCCCCAGATACAGGACCAGAGCCCGGGATCAGCCTTCTGCGTCCTCGGCAGGAAGGGAATGGTGACCATCAGAGGACTGGGCCACAGGCGTGGGGACGGACGCAGGTGCCCTGGACCGTGCGGTGTTCACGGATACCTGGCGCGGGGCTGGCGGCTCCCGCAGCTGCTCCCCAGAGCCGCCTCCCCGAGCGGGACGCTGCCCCAGGCAGGACTCGAGTCATGAACGGCAGATAGAAATAGCTCGACAGACTCATCTCAGGGACTGAGCTGAATAACGTCCGCCCAAGCACCACAGAGGAGCCTTGATGAGCAACCCTCGGCCTCTTCCCAAAGGTCGACGCCACCTCCAGGAAGCCCTCCTGCGGCTCGGTTGATCAGGCTTGAAATCATCATACATAAAGACAGTGCTCTGTGGTGACTGACTCACGTGTTACCCTTGAAATGGTCCAGCCTCAAGGTCTCCTTTCTAAGGGTGACGCTGTGAGCAGGAAGCCTCCGGGGTGTGACTCAGCCCCGAGAAAGGGCAGGTCCATGTGAGATCCCTAAAAAACAAACCACCAGTAAACACCAGAGCAGGTATAAAAGGCCCCTCCCCTGTCCCCCACCAGAGTGGCACGGCCCCAGGGAGAACCTGGCCCCAAGGGAGGAGGGAGGGCCCAGGGCCAGCATCACAGCCGAAGCTCACACCGTGGGACAGAGAGCCAGGCCGTACCTGAGAGGGAAATTGGCAGCTTTGTCCTGAAGAGTGGGGTCCGAGCGCCCTCCCAGACAGTTTGGTACGCAAATAAGAGTCTCCCCCTGTATATTCGCCATTAATAAAGAGAACATACAAAGGGTATCCTCTCTTCAAGTACCAAAGAGTGACTCCGGGGTCAGGTGGGGACCACGCCAGGTATTCGCCGGAGCGGACGTCTCCTCCTGTGGGGCTGAGACAAAGGATGAGGGGCAGGTGACAAGGCTCATCTGCTTGGCCCTAGAGCTGGGCCCTGCCCCCGCAAGCTGTGGCCTGGCCCCGATAGGTGTCACATCCAGGACTCGCTGCAGGGGGGACTGGCTTCCAAGCAAGGGAATGAGGATGTCTTTGGGTAAAAGTACTCAGCGTATGCTGGTGACCTGCTGCAAATACCACCAAGCTACAGAGAAGGGAGGCATCACCTTCCCCCGAAGGGGCGCCGGGCTGTGGGCTTAGCGGACCAGAGACGTGGACTCCTTAGGGAAGAAGCTGTCACAGATGCGCTCAGCCCCGGAAGAGTGCTGAGACCACATTCCTCCTCCGAGGCTGGACGAGAAGGTCCTGGAAGTGACCGGATCCAAGGACGCGTCACCTGTACCTGCCTCGAAACAAACAAAAAGAGGCCCCACCATCAGACTCTGGGGACACCAGAGTCATGATGAGCAAACACACCTGCCCAAGGCATGCTCAGGGGGTCTCCACGTGATGACGTCCCCAAGGGACTGGCCAGCATGGTTGGCCGACAGTCTCAGTGAGCAGGGGCAGGCTCTGGGACCTCCCTCTAGTCACTTGCCTTAGAATGGCCCTGACATCAACGTCCTCCACTCAAGGTCGACTCTCATCATCAGCCCAGCTCTGGCTCCGTGGTCACCCATCCACGCATGTGTCTGGACAGGTGCCAGACTGATGCTGTGAGCAGGAAGCCTCCTGAAGATGAATCAGTACCAAAAAAGGGCAGGTCCACGCGCAATTTATCCTTTAAAAACAAACCACCAATAAACACCATAGTGTGCACAGAAAGGTCCCGCGTCTGTCCCCACCAGAGTGGCACAGCCCCAGCGAGCTCTCCAGAGGGAGAACCTGGCCCCAAAGGAGGAGGGGGGGCCCAGGGCCAGCATCATAGCTGACGCTCACGCCGTGGGACCAGGGAGCCAGGCCGTACCTGAGAGGGGACATCAGCAGCTTTGTCCTGAAGAAGGAGTGGAGTCCGAGTGCCCTCCCAGACAGTTTGGTACGCAAATAAGAGTCTCCCCCTGTATATTCGCCATTAATAAAGAGAACATACAAAGGGTATCCTCTCTTCAAGTACCAAAGAGTGACTCCGGGGTCAGGAGGGTATCACGCCAGGTCTTCGCCGGAGCGGACGTTTGCTTCTGCAGGGCTGAAACCAAGGGCGAGGGGCGGGTGACAAGGCTCATCTGGTTGACCCTAGAGCTGGGCCTTGGCCCCCGCAACCCCGCGCCCTGAAGTTGGCTTTACTCCCCGGCATCTCTCCAAGACAGGACTGGTTACCAAAGACAGCGCAATCCTGTGCAACTTGAAATGAAGTGAATGTAAAATGGCTGAAATCGCTTAAGGGCCTGCAGAGACACCCTGGGAAAAGAACCTCTGCCTCTGCCTAAAGCCACTGCCTCTAGGAAGGCCTCCTGGTGAACACTGGCTAAAAGGGATTAGAAGACACAATAACATGCATCATTAAAGAAAAAAGAAAAACAGAAAACCAACACAGTCCATGATCAACCACCCAAATCACATAGCAGTGCTAAGACAAGTGTCCCTTCTCCTTAATTAGGCCACCCAAAAAGCCACCAAAGCAGCAAGTGTTTACTCGAAAGCATTCATCTAGTGCAAGATTCACCAAAGGAAAATGAAACCCCCACGGGCCAGCTCTCTCTAAACAGACAATGACAACAGTGATCCAGGGGGTCTTCCCATCACCGTGGGCAACCATGCCGAGGGGACACCTGTGGACAAAGAGAACACGGAGGCTTGACAGTCCCAGTGGTGAGTCCTGCAAACATACAGGGTGCTCTGGGCCATCCTCGCCCTGCCCTGGCACCAGCACCCTCCCCCTTCCCTTAAGTGGACAGTAAGGGCCAAAGGTCACTCCCAGGGTGGGCTGAGGAAGGAGGGGTAGACCAGATGGAACACATTTGAATTAGACATTGGCTTTGCTGCTGACCATTTTTTCATACTTCGGGGGGATGAACTGCCCAGAAGGTCTCCTCCCAGAGGCTGGCGTCATGTCTGGGCAGACCTGCCAGGGTGGCAGCCCCGTGAATGCTTGTCATTACACAGAACAGGCCCCCACCAAGGAAAACGGCTTTCTAAACAGAACAGCAGCTCTGAGAAGAAAACCACCACGTCATGCACAAAGTCAGCATCTCTTCCAGAAAGTTCTCAAAAGGACGCATGGGATCTGGAGGGTCAGAGCGCCAGGTCACAAACAGCCCTGAGGTCAGCCATGCGTTTGCACACCCCGGAACAGTCCTGGCCCTCTTGCAGGTCCCTGAAGTCGCCTTGTTTCCAAGAAGACTTCCCAGGGAAGTCCGCTCCTCGAAGAGAGCTTGCCCTTGTATATTCATTGCACATAAAGCAAACGAACAAAAGATAGCCTCTCTTCGAGTAGCAAAGGACAGCACTGGCAGGAAGGCCATTTTCATGTGACAGAGTTGGCCTCCGCTGCAGGAGTGGGCTTAAGACCCCCAGGCTGGACGTGCAAGGCTGATGCGCAGGCAGCGTGCCCTGCGTGCGGAGCGCGTGCCCGTGCTGGACCCCACGTCCACATGCTGGACCATCTGTGTCCCCTGGCGGCGCCCCCACCAGCGGCCCCTTCCTAAATCGACAGCCCACCCAAGGATTCTCTAAGGTGGGCTAGGTTACAGAAAAAGAGGTTGGTTCCAGATAAGGCGTCACAAACATGGTAAACAGAGAGAGAACAAACTTCGTCCAGTGTCAGTGAAGCAATGCCAAGAACACAGCCTTATAAAAACACGCTACGCGCCAAGGACAAGCGGGCACGTGTCACACATCACACACGGCACAACTCTGTGCCTGTCCAGTCTCCGGTCCACTGCCCAGGAGGGGCACAGAGAGCGTCCCTTCTCTCACGGCGACTTCACATCCTCGGAGGTTTTCAAAGCAGCATTTGATACTGAAAACGTGGATTTTCCTCTATGATTAATCGTAAATAATGTACTCATAGAAGGAGAATCTACCTTTTAAATACCAAAGAAGCATTCCGTCCAGGAAAACGCGAACCTGCGCTTGAGTCGTCAAAGATGCACATCCAGTTCCGAGGAAGAACCGGGCAGCAGACCCACAGGGTGATCTTCGTGGCGTCGGCGTCTCGCGTCGGCGCAGGCCCACCTGCTAGCAGGACGCGACGTGCGGCCCACCAGCCTTCCACCGCCCCGGCCCTGCAGCCTCTTCCAGAAACATTTCCAAAGCAGCATTTGATACTGAAAACATGGATTTTCCTCTATGATTAACCAGGAATCACGTAAACATAGAAGGAATATCCACCTTTTAAATACCAAAGAAGGACTGAATTCTGGAAAGGACAAATCTCAGCACGGTTCACGGAGGCTGCAGCAGACAGCAAAGCAACCTGTGGTCCGTCCCGGGGCGCGGCTGCGACCACGCCCCACCGTCCGTCTGCCGGGCTGGCTCCTCAGCTAGGGGGGCTCCTGAAGGTGGTGGTCAGCAGACACGTGGCACGAATGGAACACATGTTCCGCGGCCCACCACCTTCCCACTGACCCCGCGTCTCTGACGGCGGTCCAGCCATGTCCTCTGAGCAGCATTTGATACTGAAAACGTGGATTTTCCTCTATGATTAACCACTAAACACGTAATCATAGAAGGAAAATCTACCTTTTAAATACCAAAGAAAATGTAATCCTGGAAAGCGTGAACCTTTGTACAATCCATCAAAAACAAACGTCACATCGTACAGAAAAGAGGGTTCCACCGTCTTGGGGAAACTGGGACGGCAGGCCCTGGCCTCCGTGCAGAGCTGGCGGCTCAAGAGAGGGGTCCCCTCGAGATGGGTGGGTGGTCCGCAGACATATGGCATGAATTAGGCACATGCTCTGGGGTCCACCAACTTTCCACTTACCCTGGAGGGGGTAACTTTACTGTCTCTTCCCTGATGGTGGTTTCAGTCCAGGAATGTTTCCAAGCAGCATTTGATACTGAAAATGTGGAATTTCCTCTATGTTTAACCATAAATAACATAAACATAGAAGGAATATCCACTTTTTAAATACCAAAGAAGGATTTAGTCCTGGAAAGCATGAACCTAAGCGTAGTCCATCAAAAGGAAAGGTAACACAGGACAGGCACACGCAGGACGGGCCTTGGGGGGGTTTTGGGGACAGCGAGCCCCGCTGCAGACACAGAGCCGGCGGCGGGCCACCTTCCGGCCGCTCCGGTCGGCCTTCCCCTTTCTGCCCTGAGCGGGGATTGTGTGCTCAGAAATGTTGTAAAAAGCAACTTTAGATACTGAAAATGTGGATTTTCCTCTATGATTAACCATAAACCCCGTAAACATAGAAAGAACATCCACCTTTTGAATACCGAAAATTGAACAACCCTGGAAAACACAAACCTAAACACAATTCATCAAAAATGAAATAAGGCAGTCAAGTGTATTTAAGTCCCACGTAGGAGCTATGATGCCGACCCCAGCCTCTCCGTGTCCAGATGGTGCGCCAAGTACATAGGCACAGGGTGTGGGGCCTGCCCGTGGTCACTTGCCCCGGTGCAGGGAACCCGAACGTCGTGGCGAGGGGTGTCTCCAAAGCAGCATTTATTCTGAAAAAAGGGGATGTACATAAAAACTCTGCCATAAATAAAGCAAGCCGAGTAGGGATTCTATCCTTTATTTATTTATTTATTTGTTTGTTTGTTTGAGACAGAGTCTCACTCTGTTGCCCGGGCTAGAGTGCTGTGGTGTCAGCCTAGCTCACAGCAACCTCAAACTCCTGGGCTCAAACGATCCTCCTGCCTCAGCCTCCTGAGTAGCTGGGACTACAGGCATGTGCCACCATGCCGGCTAATTTTTTTTTCTATATATTTTTAGCTGTCCAATTAACTTCTTTCTATTTTTGGTAGAGACGGGGTCTCGCTTTTACTCAGGCTGGTCTTGAACTCCTGAGCTCAAACGATCCTCCCGCCTCGGCCTCCCAGAGTGCTAGGATTACAGGCGTGAGCCACCACGCCCAGCCGGATTCTATCCTTTAAGTTCCAGAAATATCACAGACAAGAAGAGGAAAAATCTGTAAGACTCCTAAAATCAGCATCCCCTCTGTAAAGCCCTCCTAAGGCACCCAGTGACAAAGGTCACATAAACGTGTGTGCTGGAGCATCCTTCCACCTACCTTAGAGTGACGAGGACATCACATGATGTTCCTGAAGGTGAGGCTGGGGCCCAGAGTTCCCGACAGGCAGGATTTGATGGGTCGCTGTGATAGGCTGATAGGAATAGGCAAATAGTTCACAGCCAGTATCTCTGCAAATGCAACCGAGTGACAGCAACGCACGATATTCACCAGCTGCTGCTACCAACACCCCTCCAAAAATCAGCACAGCTTCCAGAAAAATCATTTCATTGATGTACTGGATGCAGAGGCTTACCAAAATAGGTGTTGTGAATCCTTGATAAAGCACACACCTCCCAAAGCAAAAACACTAAGCGCCAATCCCAGATTCAGTCCCTATTCTGCAAGGTCCTCCAAGAAGTCTCCAGGAAGTCCTCCGAAAAACAAATGCTAAGGACCACTAGGCCAGGTGACATTCTTCATAAACAAAGCACGTGGTCTGTGGCCAACCTTCCACTCCCGTTCCACAAGGGGGCCCTACACCACTCTCACTTTTCTGAAGTTGGAACTGGTTCAAAAAAGTCTCCTACTTGAAAACCTGCCTCTCCCACAGGTGGAGTGAGGTGCTCCTCGGGACAGACGGACGCTGTGGGCGAGTGGACCAGACAACCCCTGGCGTCTACCAAGAGCCCAAGTCCCTCCCCTGCAGCTGCAGCTTGTTGGGGAAGCAAATCTGATTCCCCTAGAGTCCCCCAAGCGCACTTCGTTATAAATAAAGCAAATTCAAGTGAACGCATGTTCTTCACATACCTGAGAGAGCAAAGCCACTTCCGCTAGGCTGGCGCTACCTGCACGAGGCCCTGCAAAGAGAAAATGAGACATGGCTGGTTAGGGGGGATCAGACGGTCTTAGGAGATCACACCCCCTTCCCCCACCTGTTTCCTCCTGGAAGAGCCTTCTCTGGTGGCACTTCTTAAATAAACCACTTCCTGGCCCACAAATCCTGCCCTGTATGAATAACAAGGGTGCGTTCTCCAGGGAGATCACAAAAGCTGAGCAAGACCACGTCCTACGGGCTGGCGAGCTCCAGACCAGCCAGGTGAGGGAGCCTCTAGCGCTCCGGAAACTGATCGGAGCCCGTGGAGTCTCCCTTTCTATTAGGTATCTGGAAATTCTGACTTTCCTAAGGAAACAGACATTTTGCCTTCTAGGAGAAAAATAAAGTTGTTAAAATAAAGTTATATTAAGTTATGTAATGAAACATTGGTATGCCTGCCATGGATTTGTAAATATTCCTATCATCATCGCACACCTGTCATTTTTATTTTTTTAGTGCCTACCTATATCTTATCTAGTCTTTAAGAGTTTAAGCTTTGAAAACCAAGAGACTAGATAGTGTATATTTGGGGATTCCTCTAAAAATCCAAAAACTGTGTTAAACATGTTTTTGTTCACATTTTCTTGTCAATTCCTTAAAAACAAATTCATATTGTAGGACCTAAATTTCCACATATAGATTTACCTTAAGAAACAGGATTATATGGTGATTCATTCAATCAATTCTCAAAACAGAAAATAAATAAAACACCTTCCATCTGGTCGGCCGTCTGCTCACATACCCTCAGCAAGGGGCTGACACCCACACCCTGTTCCCGAACACACTACATACGGCAAGTCCTTCAAGGAGTCATTTGATGCTAAAAAGAGATCAGCTGTGTCATCTCTGTCACAAACAAAGTGAACGTGTCACCAACAGCCTCTGTTCCAGCATCCCAGAGGCCTCCGCAGTCCGGCTGCTCCTGCAGCCCAGTGACCCCTGCGAAGGACACAGGTGTGAGGGTCAACGCACAGGCATATTCACTGTCAGAGACCCCGTGCTCCCTCGAGCATCTTTGACTTACCTGGGGTGGTGCAGGTAACGTGCCCCTCCCTGACATACGCAGCAGGGACCCGGAGCTCTCCAGGAGAGAAGTGTACCTGTCAAGCTTCCTCAGGTGCAAAACAAAGGCATCGTTGGACAACTGCGCTTCACATTCCAGAGGTGACTCGGAACCGGAATCCCTCCCGGAGGTCCTCAGGCTGAGGGGCTAGGGGCCAAGTAGAGTGCACGCCAGCCCTCTCCCTGCAGTGGGCCTCGATCATCCAGAAGGGGGGCGGGTGGTACTCGAATGAGTGACAGCGGTGAACTCCGCAGGCCACGCCGAGGACAGCTGCTCTTGGTGGATTTCCCCGACACGAAGACTGCTGCTCCTCTCCAAAGGTGTCTTCGCCCCCAGGAAGATCCCTGGAGGAAAGGCAGACCCAGAGGATGGCCGGTGCAGCAGCCAATTGTCACGAGGGCACCTGCTGAGGACAGCACTGTCCAAGTGCCACCGATGGAGCTGCCGTGTGCAGCTCTTCCAGAAGTCGGCATGGGGCTTCAGTGACGGGATAGGATACTCAAATAAAAGCGCACCCGTAGTTTTCGTCATAAAAAAGGCAAAGAAACACGACGAACTCTCCTCTTGCACCGAACTGTAGCCCTGAGAGCGACTTCACGGCTGTAGTTCCAGCTGGCAGGGCTCCAGGAAGTCCTCCTAGGGGAGATGGGTGCAGAGGTCAGTGGCCCAGGCAGCCGTGGGTGCTCACCCACATGCTCTCTGGGTGACAACCCTATCACTCACCCCTGGGAGCGGCTGATGTCACCAGAAGTCCAAGCTCAAATGGCCTTTCCTTCAAGTCGGATTTGACACTGAAAGGAGGTTGGCCAAGAATGATCCGTCATAAACAAAATGAATTCACCAGGAAAAACCTCTCTTTGAGTACCAGAGAGCCCTACGGCCCCTCATCTAGGATGACGGGCTCCGGGAGCACGGAACGCACAGGACGGAGCAGCCTGGACACTGGACAGCGACGCCTTCCACGGAGCACGAGTTCCACAGTCAGCCGGATCACTGGGCCTAATCTGTGGTGGACACCAAGGCCCTTCTGCTGTTGGTGGCATTAAGGAGCATGTCCCTTGAAGCAGGACTACAACCTGGAAAAGTCGGGCTGGGAGGATTAGTCCCCCATGAAATGGCCACTCCAGGAAAATCTCCTTCCCAGAACCACAAGGACCACTGCCTTCCGCCACAGCTGGTGTCCCCAGTCAGTTCTTCTATGGATGTGCGGGTGACAGTCCACCAGGTGACATATCCTGGTAAAAGTACATGCACCTGACAATCATCCACTTCCCTCTCTGGAGAGAGCTGGCAAGTGGTTTTCAGTGGTTATTTGTTTCTGGTGTTGTGGCTGTTGCTGTTTAGTTTCATTATTTTTTCATCTTCTCTCGTGTGAACTCTGTTCAAATGTTTGGGGCATTCTTTACAATGGAGCCAGGAACATGTTCGCCAGCCTCCCCGGCAGCAGGGAGATAACGTTTGACCAAGGCCTTGCCAGTGGTGCATGTTCTCAGAGGTGGGCATGGCCTGAGCTTGGACTAAGGATGAGCAGACACTAAGTGTCCCTGGACCCACCAACACACAGAGTCAGTTCGGGGGCCGCTCTGGGGCAAATCCTCGCTCCATGTACATACCAAGGGAGGTAGTAACACCAAAGTCCCTTCCCCAAAGTTCTATCGGGGCCAGGGAGCTCTTCAAGGTGAGATTTGATACCGAAAAAGAAGTGCACCATGTTTGTTTCGTCACATATAAAGCGAAAATAACATGGGCAACTTCTTTTCAGGTACCAGAGATGAGCACTTCCTCCCCTCCAGCTGTGCACCTGGGTGGGAAGGGATACCGAGGGTTATGGCATGGTGGCAGGGCTGGGACAGACACCACCAGTGAAACTTGTGCTCAATTACAGGTGAAGGCAATGGGCATCTGCTTATTCTGGAGGAAGCAGCCGGTGTGCTGCGAAGCCTGTGGCAAGCTGACGCTGAGCAGGGCCCGGCTGTGCAGCAGTCTTCACAGAGAAAGCAATCCCACCCAGACTCACTCTGCTCCAGGGTCCTTGGAAGTCTTCATGGGCAGAATTCAATAATTAGGAAAGACAGGTTCCAGAATGTGTACTATCAACCCTGAAAATGCTCATGGAGAGCATCACTTCAGAGAAAACAGGATGGTCCTACACCTTCAAATAGAAATGAATCAGTGGTTCCAGGAAGTCCTCTTCCGGAGAGATGGGAAGACGAGGATATTGAATTAGGTAACTCGCCTGTCTGTGTGACTTGTGTGGTCCTGATTGCTGCATCTGCTCCCTAAGGTGTTCCAAGTTCCTTGGAGTCATGGTTTGGTTCTAAAACACTGACAAGCCAGAGTGACTTGTGACAAATACAGCAATCCCACTGTGGACAGCCAAAGAACGGCGGGGACAAGGAAATGACAACAGTGTCCCAAAGTCAGCATCATGTGCAGGAAGTCTTCCCAGGGAGAGGCAGATTCTGAGGGAGAGTGGGTCAGGGGAGATGCTCTGGGGTCCACCATCCTGCAGGTCTTCTGGACAGGGCCCAGTGACCTTTCCCTAGACAAAAAAAAAAAAAAACACATTAATTGTGTATTACTTGTCATTCATAAATTAAACAACTAGTTTTAGTTTAATTAACTAAAATTAAACACTTAAAGTACAAACACAGTTAAGTCCATAAGAAAAAGTCATCTTTCACCAAGATCCCGCTGTAGAAAGAAAGAACACCGAGGAAAGTCAAACTGCGACAAACACGTCACTAAAAGAATGCAGGTGTCTCTAGTCTTCCAGTCACACTGACAGCAGTGTGGCATCACCTGTTTATGTCACAAGGAAGATAAAGGCCAACTCAAACTTGCTTAAACAGTAAAGGGGTGTATAGACTTATGTAACTGAAAAGTACAGATGCAGGCAAGTTTCAGGCAGGGTTTGATCCAGGGCCTCAAACAATATCACATGGTTCCCCTCTAGCTTTCCAATATGCATTTCATGGTACAGGTCTTCCTTTCCATGTCTGCATAGCCCCATGCACTCTCCTTTTGGTCTTTAAATGGCAGTGTGGCCTTAAAAGCTCACCTTATCACACCACAGGGTATAAGGAAACAGGGAGAGTCTGCTCTGGCAGCTCTCACAAGAAAGGGAGAGATAGTTCCTTTCCCAGAAGCCTCAGAAAACCTCTCCTTGCATCCCATTGGCCTAGTGGGGCCAATCTTTGAACTGACCCCAGGGGCAAAGGGGAGGGATCAAGAGGGAGACACAGCAGGAAATGGGGAGTTTTATAGGGAAAGTTGGGGGAACTGGGGAAGGGACAGAAGGCGCAGGGTGGCAAGATCTTGACTGACATCCACTATAGGGCCAACACCCGCCCCCAAAGTTGGCACCGGAACCAAGACGTCTTCAAGGCAGAATAGGATACTGAAAAAGAAGTGCACCGCGAATGTTTCGTCACAAATACAGCGAAAAAGACGCGGGCAACTTCTCATTAAGTACCGCATGTCAGCGCTGTGGAGCAGTCACTCCTCTGCAGTTGGCATCACGTCCGACTCCCTGAGAGCGAGTGGGTCCTGTTGCCGCACCAGGCCATGTGACGAGGGAAGCCCTGCTTACAACCCCGCCATGCACCTCAGAACCCTCCCACAGGGGCACCCCATGCACATGGCACTGGGCTCAGGAGGTCCTGGGGGCAAGATGTGTATATTCATTGGTTTCTTTTTTATTGTCAAGTCTTCTCAAGTACCACAGAATGACAATGACACAGAAACACTGATTTTGCTTCCCAGAAGTCCTCCTAGGGATATATGGAAGGGATGAGGAGAGTAGGAATAACTCCCCAGCTATGTGGTTGACCACCCATGCCCACCCCCTGCCGCCCTTAGAGGGGCAAACAGCAATACGCCTTCTCTGATGAAGCCCTGGGCCAAGGAAGTCTTCCTAAAACAGGCACCAGAAGGGATGTTTTAATATTTCTCAAAGACAGAAAGTGCCTCCTGGACAACACTGATGAGATGGAATGACCATGGGCCCTGACACAGCGTCCTCCCTGGTTCACCAGCCTTAGCATGAGAAGTGCTCCCATAGCAGAAAGGAAATGGAGGTTAATTAGTTATGAATGAATGATGAATAACACCCAAGTTCTCAGTTAGCCCCTGTGGACACTTGACTTGGCTCCAAATCCTCACCCATCCCTGCATCCACCCACAATCATGACCTCCTCATGGGTGGTGACCTTCCCTCCCCTTCCTCTTTGGGTTTAGCCGTGTGACTAGCTCTGGTCAACGACATGTGGGCAGAAATTCCCCAGTTCCCAGCCTTAGCCTTAAGAGGCTATGTGTTTCTAACTTACTTTCTTGTGCCTCTGCCATGGCTGTGAGAACAGCATGCCAGCCAGCCCTAGAGGAGGGTGACAGAAGAGCAGTTCCGCCGTCACCACCTCCACCAGGGTGGGCTTCTCCCAGAAGTTGTCCTAAGTATGGAAGAGATACTTAGGGTTAGTGGACCAGGAGACAAATGTCCTGAACAGAATGTGTGCTCTCAGACAAAACGTCCACTTTCGCACCTCTCCGCTGATGACTCTGATGTCCCTCCCCTGAAGCAGCGTCACAACAGGATGCATCTTAGTCAGGGACTGATGCTTGGACACATCCAGCATGTCTGGGTCCTCATTAAGTCAAGCAAAGCTGCGCAACAGACACAGGGATGAGCAAAAAGAAAGCCTCCTTCCCCGAGCAGTGAGCGTGGACTTGCCATCTGCAGGGAGGGCATGACAACCACAGATGCTCCCGACATTAGCACCATCTCACACACACATCACCCCCCCCAACCCTCCTGAGGGCAGACTGGCCCCCCCACCAGGTGACACACACGTGCTGCATTCCACATGTGCTGTGGGGCGGCCACCCCTGCTGGGGCACCAATGCCAAGGTCTCCTCCCCGACACTGACTGTGGCCAGGCTAGCAGCCCTCCCAGGCAGGATCTTACACTGAAAGAGATTATTCACTCGAAATTGCTTATATTTCTTTTTAAAAGGTGGGGGGAGCCCCCCAAAGAACACCCCCTCTTTTAACCTGCAGATTCACCCACTGGCCCCACAGCCTCCCCCGTCTTCTCCAGAGTTGCCAAGTGCACCAAGCTGTCATCCCACAGATGGACGGGGTGCTGGTGGATAGTCAAACGGGTGACCTACAGCATAAATGAAGTGCACGTCACCGGTCTACCATCCCCTCAGCTACCCTGGTGAGCAGCTGGCACTATTGTCACTTCAATGACGTTGCTGGCGTGTCCAGAAAGCCATCCGAGCAGGACCTCACCCTGAAGAGCCACCACCCACCATGCGTCATCCATGAGACAAAAACCACACGAGCAGCCCCCCTCCACCACAGAAACACGGGCCCCTCTCCAAACGTGGCTTCCCTTCCAAGGAGCCCTCCACAGTCGGGCTGGGTCCTGAGGGCCACGCCGCCGTGACGCATGTCACACAGTCCGCTTCCTTGAGCCTACTCAGACTGGAGCTGGCAATGTCCCTTCCCTGAAGGCTGCATCAGGAACAGGAAGTGCCTCCAGGGCGGGATTTGATACTAAAAAAGAGGTTTCCCGTGTATGTTTCATCATAAATAAAGAGAAGACAACACGGACAACCTCTCCTTCGAGTATCGAAGATTAGCACTGATCAAAAACAAACAAAAACCAAAAACAAAACAGCCGAATCTTCGCCGATGTTGATGTCACTGCAACGGGTAGACCAGATGTCACACGTCTTATATAAGAGGAAAGTCTGGTTCAAGGGTCCCAGGGTGGTTCCTGGAGGTGAGCCACAAACCCTTTAAGACCTGATACAGAAAAGAGGTCACCTGTGAAGTACTTTCCACCAACACAGAGAACGCTTTGTGTACAACCTTTCTGCAGGTCTTGGAGCCTTCCGGGTGGTGGAACCAGGGTCTCCTTCTAGAAGTCCCTCAGGCCTCAGGCAGTACCCCCGGGAATACTGGTCTGCACCCCAAAGTCAGTGCCTCGGGAGAATTCTTGAATAAATCTCCAATTCTGTGGTCAAGAGGCAGGTGGCTTGGTCTGCAGTCAGCCGACACCCAAGCCCCAGTGCGGCCAAGGGTCCACACGGTCTTCCAGGTGAGCTGTGACTCTAAAAACAGATGTAGGGTATCGAGTCAGGCATAAGCAAGACAAGTGCCCATCGCAGCCTCCCGCAGAGGCCGGTGGGCAGGCCGGCAGCAGGGCAGGCCCTTGCCCGGCAGCTCAAACCACACCTGTGCCTTCCACTTCACTCTGCAGAATTAAGGAATCAAACAAGTTTCATCTCCTGAAATTAGCTCATCAAATGTTTGTGCCAATTCTGGGTTGGCTTTCTGTTTGCTATAAAATCCCTTTGACCCTAAATTTTTTCCTTCCAGGGGGAACATTGATCACTCTCTATACTTTTCATTTCAGCAGAGAGTTAGACCAGCCCTGGCGGATTGGAGAGACAAGAGTCAGGAATCAGGGGTCAGAAAATTCCAGAGGCAACGGCACACTCACTGTTGTCACACTTCTTCCGCTTTCTTCTCTTTTCCCTCTTGTAGGGCTCTTTGTAGGTGGAAGCAGTGGTGTGTGGGCATCGGCTAACATGAAAGGTTGGTTGTGCCAGTCATTGCTGCTCCCACATCTGTTCTGGCCCTGATCAAAGTGAGATTGAAGTGGAAAGACCTGGTCCTTCTCCAGACTCGATGCCCTCCACCCTCATAAGCCCCTTTGCCAACTGCCATAGGTGAGTCCAAAACCCAGTGTCACGACCTATTGCCATCAAAACAAACGCACCATCAACGACCTACATCTGCACCTTGCCATTAGAGCTGGCTGAGAACCACTCCTTCCCTAGAGGTTGGCATCGCTTCCACGAAGTCCTCCTGAAAAGGACTGAGCACCAAGCAGTACTGCCAGACAGGACAAGCAGAGGAAGGGAAGCACACACCTCAGCCCCCTCACCCTGGATGGGGGCTGACAACTTCTGTCCTCAACGTCAGCATCGCTCCTAAGGGTGGATTGGATAGTGGTCAGAGGACCAGGTGTGTCCCTGGTGAAGCACACACCCTGTGGTCAGCCATCCACTCCCTTCTCCAGGGTCAGGGCTCATGGCAAAGCCCCTGCCCTCAAGTTGGCATAATATCAAATGCCAACTTGATATCATAATATCAAATTTTAAATACCAAATTTAAAACAAATCAACTCCAGAATTCTTGTGAGAAATAAACAGGTCCCATGTCAGGCCAATTCCAGGGACCCCCGAGGTCTCTCTTTGATCTCAGAATCAGCTTTTCGTCCATAAGGTGTCATTATGTCCAGAACACCCTTTCAGAATCAGCGGGAGGCTAAGGGGCAGTGGGCTAGGACACCTGCATCGTCCACCAGCCATGCTTCCTGTAACACGGGCACCCACGCCCTGTGGGTTGGGGTAACTCCAAGCCCATCACCGAAGGTGGCAAAGACCAGACATCCCTGCAAGGCAGGGCTGGACACTGCACTAGCCTGGCATGGGTGGTTCATCCAGAGCAAGACGAATGCAGCCATAGGTGGCCTACCTGCACGGTCCAGGGCGTGGAGCTGTCACGGAGATGCTGTCCTCCCCAGGCTGGCGCCACGTTGAGAAGTCCTCCTAAGAATGGATCAGACACTAAAGGTTAGAGGAGTGGGAGACCAAAGTCAGAAACGCGGGACATGCTTTGTGGGCAACGACTTAGTCACATCCATTTACTTATGCCCACACAGCCCCTCCCCTGAAGCTGAGGTCGGGACCAGGAGGCCTCCAAGGTGGGATTAGATACTGGAACAGAGGTTAACCAGGTGTGTCTCATCCTCGTCAAAGAAACAAACCCAGAAAACCTCTCTTCAGGTACCACCAAGTAACACTGACAAGCACACCACTGACTCGTCCCCAGACTTCACGTCCAGTCCCGGAAGTCCTGCAAACATGGATTGGACACTGAGAGTAAGCAGAACAGATGACATTAGTCAAAGTAACAAGGCACAGGCTTTGCAGTCAACCGCAGACTCCTGTCCCCTGGACGGGAGCTGACAATAACGCCCTCCCCTGAAGCTGAGGTCTGGACCAGGAGGCCTCCAAGGTGGGATTTGATACTGGAACAGAGGTTAACCAGGTGTGTTTCATCCTCATCAAAGAAACAGAAACCCAGAAAACCTCTCTTCAGGTACCACCAAGTAACACTGACAAGCACACCACTGACTCGTCCCCAGACTTCACGTCCAGTCCCGGAAGCCCTGTCAAACACGGAGCTGCACACTGAGCGTGAGTTAGTCAATCTGCCGGAGTAAGCCGTTAGTTGAAGGCGTGCTTTCGTCAACCATCCATCCAAGTCCCCCAGTGGGGCAGACCCCACGGCACGTTCTTGAATTGGCACCGTGGCCGGAAGGTGGCGCTACTTTAAGAGGCTGGTCACAGCTGTCACCTTTATGGTTAACCTCTGGGGCAATCTCGGTGACCAGAGACAGCACAGATGCCCCACGCCAGGGCTGACTGCGCCTGAGGCCCTCCTAAGGGCTCAGGGACACTGAGGTCGGTGGGCCAGGTGACCTGTGTTGTAACTAAAGCGCACACACTCTGGTCAGCTGATCACTCGAGGACTTCAGGATGGTGTAGACAGCACGCCCCTGCCCCTGAATTTGGACGGCTCCACATCTAGGAAGCCCTCCAAGGCAAGCGACAGAACTGACAACAAGTCCCGCTGGGCCATTCTGGCACGGGAGCAGCGAACGCCGTGCGGATGCTGTCTCTTCGGAGTCTGCAGCGTGCAGCCGGCCCCGGCTCACTGGGCCCTCTCCCCAGTAGCTGGCACCTCTTCCAGGAAGTTCTCAAGAGGGTATTAGATACTGAGGGTTAGTGGACCAGGTCACAAACGGCTCAAATAAAGCGTGTGCTCTCTGGTCAACCATCTCATGTATCCAGACATGTGCCGACGCCACGCTCCTCGTCCGCCAGTGACCCTTGCCCTCGAAGCCGCCAAGCCAGAGCGGTTTGCTGGGAAGAAGGCTGCCACACGCGAGTTAGGGCCACACACAAGACAGACACACGACAGCCCCTGCTGGGCTGCCCCGAGCACGCACCCGGCACCCGCACCCACAGTCGATGTTAGCTCCGGAAAAGCTTGCAAGGCGGGATTAGATACCGCAGAGAGGTCGACCGTGTAATGTGCGCCATAAATAAAGCGAACGCGCCACGGACCACCTCTCTCCAAGTACCAAGCAGCAGAGGTGCTGACACCAGGACAGTGGCTCCTCCTCACAGCGGATGTCACCTCCTGGAAGTCTTCCGAGGCGAGATGTGATATTGAGAAGAAGTAGACCATGTGTCCTACGTCACAAATAAAGCGTACACACCATGGTCAACCACATCTTCAAATACCATGAAGTGGTGTTGACCCCTGCCTTTCTGCCCTTAATGTGCTGTCACCTCCAGGAAGCTCTCACGATGTGCACCATGAGCCGTAAGCAACCAACGCACACGGCAGTGACCACAAACCCATGTCCAATGCCACTGCCACCTGCAGTGTGCCCTGTAAGGCTGGGGTCGGGTGTGAGGACTGGTTGGGGGACCAAGTGGCCAGTGCCATGAACAAAGCACATGGTCTGTAGCCAAGCCCCTAGTGATCTGTGCCGGACAGTGCCCACCACACAGGCCTTGCTCTCACGTTGGCCTGGCCTCCAGGAAGCCGCCTGAGGCTGACTGAGGCTGAGAGTTAGTAGACCGTGCTGCGTACGCCATAAACAACACGTACGCTTCACAGTCTACCATCTCCCCACGTGCTATGAAATGCTGCTGGAGCCAGACCACCACGTCTCCCACGAAGTTGGCTTTGCCTCTCGGAAGGCCTCTGTGGCTGAATCTGATATTGAGAAGATGTGGACCGTATCACGTACGACACAGAGACAGGGAATGTTCTATGGTCAACCATCTTTTCGGGTACCTTGGAGAGGGCAGACATCAAAAATGGCGTCTGCCTCGCCTCCCTAGCACGGCCCCTGGGAAGCCCTCTGAGGCTGGACGCAGTCCCGAGAGGAGGCCACGGTGCAACGTCTGGTACAGACGCGGTGGACGTAGCACGGAGGAACCCCTCGAGGACTCGGAGTGGAGATGACGCCGGAACTAGTGCTATGCCTGACACTTATGCTGCCTACAGGAAGCCCCCACAGTGCATTCGCTGTTACACAAAGGTGACCGAGTGACATGCATTGTAAATAGGACATATGAAGCATGGTCAACTTCTGCTAAGTACCCGGAGGCAGTACTGGTACCAGAACTGGTGCCTCATCTCCTGAGGTTGACATGACCTCCCTGGAGACCTCCAAGGTTGATCTGATACTGAAAAGCAGTAGACCATGTCACATATGTCATTAAGAAAACACATGCAGCGTGGCTGAACCCTTCTCAGGTACCGTGAGGTGGGTCATGACACCAGAGCCAGGGCTCTGTCTCTGAGGCCGGCGGCATCTTCAGCAAGTTCTCCGAGGCTGGCCTGGGGACAGGGGAGAAGTGGGCCATGGAATGTGTTTAATCTGCGAACATACATGACGGGGCCAATCAGATCTTCATGGAGGATCAGTGCTGAGTCCAGACTGGGGCATCTTCCCCAAGATGGCTGGACTTGATATGGAAAAAAGATAGACTGTACACGCATCGTCAGGGACAAAAGCGAGTCAGCGTGTCTTCAAGTACCTGGAGTAGCACCACGTCCTGCACCTGCATCTACCCCTACGTTGCCCACTGTCCTGCAGCATCTGAGGGTAGCTTTGAGGATGACGAGAGGCAGACCGTGCAACATCCCTCATTCGTGAACATCTGCGGCACCAACCACAGTTTCTTCCAGTACTGCAGGGGTCTGTGCCCGGGCTGGATGCGGGACCCCTCCTGGGAGGCCGTCACTGCGCCGGGGCAGGCCGCGGAGGCTGCGCCGCGCTGAGGAGAAGACCGTTTCGCAAGCATCGACAGAGAACGCACGCATCTGAGAGTCCACCGCTCCGTCGGGCGCCGCGGCAGGCAGGGCGCTGAGACCAGCGTCTCTCCGACTCCGGGCTCTCCAGGACGGTTTGGACGGCTGGGCTGGATACCAAGAAGCGGTTTACCGTCCCACATACATATAGAAAATGTATGTGGGACGGTAAACCATTTCTTCAAGTACCGCACGAAGGCAGTGGTGGCTAGAAGGCGGCTCGCGTCCACAGCGTCGCCCGAGGGCGCCTCGACAGGGCTGGATCTGATGCCGAGGAGAAGCAGGTCATGGTGTGTACCAAGCAAGAGCGGCGTGGTCAAGCATGTCATCGAATGCCGTGGAACAGCACTGATTCCGGAAAGGATCAAGTTCTCCTCCCCAGAGACGGCAAGATTTCCCGAGGTAGAACTTGATACAAGAGGAGGGAGATTATGTCATTTCGCATCATGCAGAAAGAAACATGCCCTACAGAGAACCGTCTCTTCGAGTGTCGTGGAGAAGCCTCGACGGTCGGTCCCATGGCGCCTCCCCGGAGACCGCGTCGATTCCAGGAGCCTCGGGGATGGATTTGATACTGAGGGTTAGTGGACCGTGTTACATACGTCACAGATAAAGCGTACGCTATACGGTCTACTATCTCTCCAAGTACCACACAGAGATGCCGAGGACAGAGGCGAGGACAGTCGGGAAAGCTCTCCAGGGCGTTCGGCTGGGTGGAATTAGAGCGCAAGTCGAGCACAGCACATGCATCATGCGACAAGCACACACAGGCTAGGAGCCTCGTCTTCACGGTCAGGGGTCTACGCCGACGCTGGAACCAGTGGCTCATCCCCAAAACTGGCAACTCCTCCAGGAAGCCCTCCAAGGCGGCAAGTGCCATTGGGCAGAAGTGGACGATGATACAGATCTCATCATTCCGTAAATACTGAATAAGTGCCTACTGTATACCAGGCACTGCTGGGGTAGGTGGGCACAGTAGGAGGGAGGGCATCCCACGTGGCTCTCGGAGCTATGGGGGGAGTGAGGCACAAACTCGGAGACACAAAACGGCCTGTGTGCATCCGAAAAGAGTATCTGTCTAGTGAGACTGACCAGGCCAAGCAAACAGCACCAGGGCACGTGAGGCCCGGGTCCTATTTCTGTGTGGGTCCTAGGCTTGGGCGTAAAGATATGAAGCCACAAGGCAAGGCTGATGGCCATATCTGCCTCATAGTCAGGGGCATTTCCAGGAGGTCCTTTCGGGCTGGACTGGACTCTGAGAAGTGACCACCATGCCCTCTTTGCAAACAAAGCAGATGTTGCTTTGGTCAACCCCCTCCCTAAGGCTGGAGCCACGATCTCACCCACACACTCGACACTGCCTCCAGACACCCCCGAGACTGACTCTGATACGGGTGAGAGGCGGGCATCAGCACCAACATGGGAAACTTCAATACTAAGGAGCGTCTCCCATGCCACACAGTGGGAGGAAGGCTGGACAGGTGGGTCCCCCTGAAGGCAGTACTGGCTCCACGGAGCCCTCCAAAGCTGGCCGGGCTACTGGGAAGTGGCAGACCACACCACACACATCTCTCCTCATCCACACGCCACACGGCAAACCATCTCTCCAAGTACCATGGCTGAGGTTGGAACCGCTGTCTTTGCACTCAAGTTGCATCACTTCCAGAAAACTCCCCAGAGGGTGCATTTAATGCCCAGAAGAGAGAGGCCTCGATGCATGAGTCAGACATCAGCCATAGGCAACGGGAATTGCCATGGAGCAGTGCTGAAGCTAAACCCAGTGTTCTCTTCCCTGAAGTTGGCAACACCTCCAGGAAGCCCTCCGAGGACGGATTGGATACTGAGAGTTAGTGGACCATGTTACATAGGTCAAAAATCATAACGCCTACGTTCCATAGTCTACCATCTCTTCAGGAACCACGGAATGGTGCTGACCCCAGAACCAGGGCCTTGTCCCTGACGTTGGTGTCACTTCCACAAAGCTTTCTGAGGCCTGATTTGACATTAGGAAGCAGGCACGTGGTGAACATGAACACCACCTCCTCAAATGTGGGGAGCGGTGCTGCTCCCCGCTGAAGCAGCATCCGCCCTACGAAGGCCACGGCAACTCGGAAAGCTTGAGACCAGGCAACCCGCACTGTTGGCCGTGCCTTGTCCCTACATGGCCAACTATGTCTTAGTCAACGTGAAGGGCAGTGGTCTGCTCAGCACGGCAGGCCAGGACACTCTAAGGGCAGAGCTCGTCACATGAAAGGGAATCCCTTGGCCTCTAGGTAGTGGCCTGCCCAAGCTCACCCAGGCTAGATGGTCCTCACCACGCACCACACCTCCCTGGTAAACCCGAACCGCAGGGCTGAGTGGGTGGGGGTCCTGCAGCTCCCTTCTGACAGCGCCTCCTCCGGGGGTCCCCCTTGAGTGTCTCCACCCCTCAGAGCCCAACTGTCAAAATACCACCCCTTTGGCATGAAGGGGACGCGAGGCCTTGAGATTGGCTAGTGTCCAAGGATACAGCAAGGGTGTGGCTGTCCTCCAGAGTCCTGAAGCCCAGTGTAGACTGGGCCAACCCTGCTCGCAATCCAGTTGTTGAAATCCTGCCTCCTTAGAATGGCATCCAAGGTTTCGGCCCTCCTCCCTGCTCCCGGCGTGCAGACCACCCGGGCTAACAGACTTCCCCCCACGGCCCAGCATCCACACGCCTCGGCTCGCACTGCTCCCCACCAGAGTCTCCCAGGCCCCGGCGCCGCCTCGGCCAGGACCCCTGACCACTGCCCAGCCCCGTTCCCTGCGCGGTCAGCCGGGGAAACGGACTCATGTTTAGCAAACATCTACAAGGTGCTGGAGCAAGAGCAGGAAATAAGACACAATTTTTGCCTTCCTGTGGCTTCTGGCTTAGCGAGGGAAACCCACATTAAAATAATTACTGCAGAGAATTGGTTTCGAAATTAAAGGAGGCCAGAGTGCTGTGAAGGAGAAAAGGGCATTGAACCAGGGGCTCTCGCCAAGCAGAGGGAGCTGCACAGAGGCTTAGAGTAGACGATGGAGATGAGGACTAAGCAGGAGGAGAGGGGACAAGAGTGGACTGTGTGCGTGACAGTAGAGGACCCGACAGAGCACAGGTTGGGTGGACCACAGGTCCGTGTGACCTGAGCCAGGGAAGCCAGAAATGAGCCAGAAATGGTCTGAAGGGCTGGGCAGGGTCAGATCTTTCGGAGGCAGAGGTAAAAGATTTCCGACTTTAGCCTCAGGCCAAGGGGAGCCATTATTAGCTGGAAAATGACACAGTGAGCTTCGCCTTTCTCTAAGATCTCAGCTGCTGATGGGAAAAGGAAAAACCGCCGGGAGCGAGAGCAGGTGCAGGGAGAGAGCACAGGAGCCCACAGCGAGAGAATGGCACCCCGGGCCAGGCGGGAGTCAGGGCGATGGGCAAGCGGACACGTGTGGGAAGATTCAGGACGAAGAGCACAAGACACTGGGCCACGCCCCGGTGCGAGTGAGGCTCAGCGGGCGAGAAGCAGTGCCTCACGGTGCCCGTCCCTGCGGCTGGGGGACGCTCCGAGCGGGGCGTCCCCGGGTTAGCAGTGAGTGCGGGCAGGAGCGAGGCCGTGCGTGTGCGAGGCCGCCGTGCCCGGGACAGACCCCAGCGGAGATGCTGAGTGAGATGGAGGTCGCGGGGACCTTCGCGAAAGCTCTTGCTGTGGACGGAGAGGGTTGGAAGCCAAGCACAAGTGAGATACGGAGAAGCCACCAAGAGGATGGTGGCTGGAGAGAGGGGAGCCAGAGTGCTGTCTTGAAATGTGTTAGCACGAAGGGACGAGAGGAGCAAGGGCGCAGAAGCCGGCCTGTCTCGGCCTGGAAGAGCAGAGGGTAGGGGCCCAGGGAAGGCTCCGGGGCAGAGGAGGCTGGACAGAGCCAGGCTCAGGGCCGGTGGCAGGCACTGCCTCCACCGGTCACTGGGGAAGGAGAAGCCCTGGGGAGGCTCATGGTGGGCCGGGCGAGTTCATTTTTTGATGGCTGTTTCATTCTCTGCAGCTGTCATGGGAGAGGAGATCACTTGGGTCTCCCCATGGGAGCAGAGCCCTCTGGGGCAGGAAGGGGCTATGGGGCCTCAGCTCTGCACCCCAGCACCCAGCACAGGACACACAGGCCACAGAGTGGTGAGGAAGGAAGCACAGACAGCGCCAAATGGCAGAAACAGACCCAGAAAGCATCCTTGTGTTCCTGGATAAGGCGACATGGGTCCCCACTAGCCTCTTGGATATCTAGAGAGACGAGTCCCCCTTCCCACCCAGCTTCCAAAACACCCAGCTTGGGCCTCGACAGCTCCTTCTGACTTCAAAGGGCTGGTGGCTGGTGGCCCTTCTCACGCACCCAGTCCCCAGGCACTGCCCCACTCCCTCTTCCATCCATCCTCACAAAGCCGCACTGAGGCACCCACTCACCCCTCCCCATCGAGAACCCACTCCTCCACGAACTCATGGACCTCCCGTCCTCTCATGGACTCGCCCAGGGGTTCTCTCAGACACTCAGCCACTGACCCCCTTTCTAGCGTTTGCCCTGTGCAGAAGCTGAGCTGGACTCAGGGTTCCTGCCTTCCAGGGGCTCACAGTCTAGATGAAAGGCAGACACTCAACCCACACATTGACAAGTGATCACTGAAGCACACGGAATAGTAGGATTTGAGGTCTACAGGGTCTCCAGTCCAGAAACAGTAGGGGTCCCAGCGACCTCAGCGGGGCCCAGACCACAGAAGGCAAGGAGAGGCCGTGCGCGCCTCCAAAGCATATGGCACAGGGCTGGGGGAAGGTTGGCAGAGGAGGAGGTGATAAAACCCACTGACACTTTGGCATTCTGGAGCAGGAGGAAAGGGAGGAAGTGGATAAATGCTAAACTGAGTTATCTCACACAGGGCAAAGTCAGAGAGCATCATTTCATTTGTTACCATAGAGAAATAAGAGATGTAATGTGGTTTCTAAAAAACTGAAATGTAAGCACCAACAGACACAGAAGCTGGTTGTGCACTTTCTCAATCACCAGAGAAAATTAAAATGAAAAATGTAGCAGGAAAGAAAGGATGAGAAAAAATAAAATAAGCATTCCTTACAATGTTTTTTAAAAGCCCAAACATGACAATCAAGGGGAAAAAAAACGTAAATGGGTTATATGCCTTTAAAAAAAAGAGTGGGGGAGGATTTTCAATTTGGATCAGAAGCCTCAAATTCAAACTCTATTGTTGTCTATTTGAGACACACTTTAAATAAATTAGCTCAGAAAATTTCAAAGCCAAGGGATGGCACAGATAAACAGGAAGGCCTCAATTTCCATGCATTTGACTTCCAGGCAGCCCACACAATCATGCATTAACATCTCAAAGCCACAGAATCTATACAGCAGCTGACTGCCAGCCAGCACTCCCTATCAGTGGCACCCCTAGTTTTGCATATATAGCAATTTGTTCCATTTCCTTGTGCAATTATTTCAATATTTCACTGCAGAGGCTTTCAAATGGCACTCTTTGGGGTCTGTGGGGGTCCCACACAGCACTGTAAGGGGGGTGTCCGGCACCAACAGCTTGGGGTCACTGCCCGGCTCCAATCAAGGCAGCTCTGATTTGATCTATTTTACTTATTGGAATTCTGAGTAATATTTGGTCTGAATAAAGGGTTTGGCTGCATTTGAAGAACAGTATTTAATTACATTTTGCTCTTATTGTTTTATAAATAAGTGGAAAATGGAAAAATAACGTTGCTGATACCTGTGGTAAGAGCACAGATCTCATATATACTTAAGAAATTAAAGCAAATGTGGAAATCATTAGGCAGACCCCACATGGCCAATCTTTAGCCTCAATAATTGAATTTAAGGCAGTCAACTGTGTTTGAAAAGAATAAAACTAAAGAACATCCATGGAACGTTAGAAATTGCCTGGAAAGGTGCAGAATATTGAGCTCTAGAGGAGCAAGATTCTTTGGAACATGCAAGTCCCTGGTTCAACTTTCAAATAACACTTTGCCTTCATTACAGGCTTCCAGAAACAATTATATGAGAAAATAAGGTTACCTAATTTAACAACACAAATAAAAAGAAAACAGAATGTGTGTCCATAATTTCAAGTCATCAGACAGGTCGACGAAAACCACCTCTCAGAGATGGAAGGTACAATCCACAACAAAGATACAAAATTCACAAACATTTTCATTAGAAATAAAATAGCACCCCAAAATGGAGAAAAAATAGAAACACAATTTCTAAAAGCCCTCACAGTCCCATATCAAAGAGGCAAAAAGTAAATGATAAACATACCTCAAATCTACAGGCAACAACATACTTAACAGAGAAAATGAGAAATAAGGAAAAGACGCTCACTCACTTCATCAATGCTAGGTTACTCTGTCCAAAAAGTTCTAGCCAATGTAACACAACAAATAAAAACCAGATAAATGTTATAAACCATTAAATTGAGATAAAAACTGTGGTTACTTATAGGTTACATAATTCTTTACTAAGAAAATCCAAACGAATCGACTGAAAAGCTAATAAAACTAAATGTCTTTACATCAAAATCTGTACCCTATAAACAAGTAGTACATCTTACTTTTAAAGGCCCACAAAACATTTACAAAATTGATTATATTATGCACAAAATGACATCAGTAAATTCCTCAAAGTAGAATTTATATGTCCACATTCTCTAGCCACAATAAAATATAACCACAATTCAATTAAAAATATAAACAACACACAACCTCTAAAAATCAGTTCTACTTTTGCACATTTAATTCAGATAACCATTTATTCTAAGAACACAAAGAAATAAAAAGCACAATAACAAATATTTTAAAATATTGAAAAGACTACATATTATTAAAACATATGAAATGCAGTCAAAATTGCAACCAGAGGCAAATTCATATAAGGAAATGTTTTCATTAAAGAAGAATAACAACATGCGATATATGGACGGATAGAAAAAATAAACTTAAGAAAAGTAGAGGAAGGAATCAATAAAGGCAGATATTATTTAATTTGGACACACACAGAAAACCAGTTGTGTTAACAAATTATTCCAAGAACTTATTCTATGAAAACCTCTACAATAGATTCTCCTCTAGTTCATCTAATAAAAAAAGAGATAAAGTATGCATACACAAAATTAAGAATCACAAAGTGATATAATCACAGAAATAGATAAAATTCTAGTATAAAAGAATGCTATTTATAACTCTATCCTAATAAATTTTTTCAATCTCAAAAAAATAGATTATTTTCTAGGGTAAATTATAGCCTAAAATTTTTGAGAACTAACCATGTGCCAGAGACAGTGCAAGGTACTTTATCTCTTAATTCTCACTTGGGGCCCTTTTAGGCTCTCATTTTAACCATTTAACGAATGAGGAAACTAAGAATTAGGGAGGTGACAGAGCAAGAACTTGAACCCAATTTGTCTGATTTCAATGCATGCACATTTAAACACTGAGCCATATTAGAAAAAGAAGCAAAAACTTTAAAGATGTAGAACACCTAAAGATATCAATAAATACAGAAGAAATAGGAAATGTCAAAGATTTATCCCAGAACAGTTACATAGGTGACTTCTTTCAAGCTCTCATGGACTAAATCATTCAAATAATGTATATATGGTACAGAACATAGAAAAAGATGAAATGCTCCCTAATTCATTTTACAAAGCCAACATAACTTTGACACCAAAATCCAACAACAAATAGATTTGAAAAATCCCAAGTGAAATAGTAGTGAAGCAATGTTATAGTATATTAAAAGAACAGTACACCATAATCAAGTAAAATTTGATCCAAAATGTTTCAAAGTTATGAAACATTGTATCATAAGGTCAACAGAGAAAAACATGCATATCTCTATAGATGTCAAAAAAGCATTTCATAAAATTCTAACTCCATTCCTGATCTTAAAGTCAAATATGACCTAGAAATAAATACTTCATTAGCATTATAAAAAATCTAGGCTGAAAAAATTGACTTGTAACCATACTTGACAATGAGGTAGAAACAAGACAAGAATTCTATTATCAACAATTTAATGTTTTAGAATATCTAGCCAATGTTATAAAACAAGAAAGAGAAATAGATAAGATAAAATGACAAAGAGACAAAATTTGCATTATATAGATATGAATGACTCTATACCTAGTGATTCCAAAATACTCAACTCAAAGTGTGGAGAACAAATTAGAGAATTCAGTGAGACAGACAGTAACAATAAATATATAGATACTTTCCTACATACCAGTAATAACCAGTTAGAAAGTATAAAGAAAATGGATCAAATTCACAATAGAAGCAATACTTAATTCCTTGAAATAAACATAATGACAAATTGTAAATTTGTCAAATTTGACAAATCATGAATACATATATACATAAAACTGCAAAATATCATACAAAACCAAAGTATCAACAAATATCAATTCTCCTTAAATTAACTTACAATTTTATAAAATTCCACGGAAAATCTTTAAGGGATGTTTTTAACTTTGTAATATCACTACAATTCATCTGAAAGAATATACAAATGAGGCTAACCAAGAAAATCTTGAAAAATAAGAATGAAGGAAGACTATTGCTACTAAATAATAGCACATTATAACAATCCAATATATTAAAACAAAGCAATACTGATATAAAAATGACAAACCAATGGAAAACCATATCAAGAAACAAAACTATAAAAGCATCTAGCATATTGTAAATGTAGAAATGGGACAATAGCTATTCCTCACAGTAATTAAATTTGTGGATTAAAGATTGAAATATAAAAGATAAAATCATGAAAGTACTAGAAAAAAATAAAATGTAAATTAGCTTGCTTTGGGAAAGGCCTTCCTAAGCAAAAAGAAAAATGCAAATAAAGAAACTATTAGGAAAAAATAGTGATAGATTTTTAGAACATAGCAATTTTAAAAATAAAAAGCACATGAACAAGATGGAATGTCAAATGAGAGCATGTGATTGAAAAAGTAACTATTCTTGTTAAAAGTGTCTTAAAAAATAAAATAAACACACTAGGAGAAAAATGGATAAATGACTTGCAGTTCAATGTGGTAAATTGAATGCAGATGCCTGCCTGCCCGCCTTGATACTGCGCTAGGTAAGAGACAAGAGATTTTCATTTTGAGCATAAGCACACTCAGGAACAATGATGAAAGGAGAATAGTGGTAACTGATTCAGACCAAAGAAAATTAAATCCTAAATTGGCAGTGAGAAAAACCAAAATAAAGCCCAGTGTATTTGGTGGAACCCACATAAGTGTCAGGAATTGACAATACCAGGGATGGCAGGAAAAACTAGACCCAAATAAGATGAGTCAGCTGAAAGTCTGTTTAACACAAAAGTAGATCCCACATTCCTCAACCACTCTGCAGAGCCCTTTCCAACCTGAGAAAAGACTGAAAAATGTATTACTTGAAAAAGGCAAAACAGAGGTATCTGGAGCAGAGACTGCAGGTGGCACTCTGGGAGGTTTGTGGAGGAATATTGTGGTTCTCAATATCCAGCTAGACCTAAATAAGATGAGTCAGTTGAAAGTCTATTTAAGACAAAAGTAGATCCCACATTCCTCAATCACTCTGCAGAGCCCTTCCCAACCCTAAGAAAAGACTGAAAACATATTACTTGAAGAAGGCAAAACAGAGGTATCTTGAGCAGAGACTGCAGGTGGCACTCTGGGAAGCTTGTAGAGGATTATTGGGGTTCTCAATATCCAGCAAGACCTAAATAAGATGAGTCAGCTGAAAGTCTGTTTAAGACAAAAGTAGATCCCACATTCCTCAACCACTCTGCAGAGCCCTTCCTAACCCTGAGAAAAGACTCAAAATGTATTACTTGAAGAAAGCAAGAGTCTAAACCAAAAAGAGGAAGAAGGTAGAATTTTCTAAGCTGGATATTGAGAACCCCAGTATTCCTCCACAAACTTCCCAGAGCGCCAGAAGCCAGAAATATACTTTCTAGGATGGAAACTGAAGAACTTTCTTTGGAGCATCAAAACATTCCAAAAGAAAAGAACTAAAAATGCTAAAACCTTGGGTTCCCCAATGGAAAAACCAACTAGAATTTTGCTAGAATAAAGCCCACAGTTTCACAAGGCCAAACCATATACTGAGAGCTTTCAAACAGCTCATTAATGTGATTGTGTGTGTGTGCTAAATATCTATATCTATATCTATCTGTATCACCAGAATTGAAGAAAGCATCTAACATACAGATTAGAGACACACATACTAGGAAGGAGAAGAGAGAAGAAAAGCTTGGAGGCTCTGTAGGGAGAAGATTTTTTTCTAAACAAAAAACCATCATTAATATTATCAAGGATATCAAAGAACAATCACATTCAGGAAGCAAAATGTGAAATGTTATAGAATAACACTTAGAGAATGACAAAAATTTAAAAATTAGAGATATGAAAGCATAAATGAAAATACTTAAAAGATAAAGACAAGAAAATCTCTTAGAAAAAGATTGAAAATCAGAGGGAAAATATAGGAAGATTAGAGAACTAGTCAAGAAGGTCCAACATATGAATAGAAGTGCTAGGAATAAAAAACAGATGTGAGAAAATTTTCCAAGCAATTGTTCAAGAAAAATTTCTAGAACTGAAGGAAAAGAGTTTTTCAGATCCAAAAGACCTGGAAAAATGGACAAAGGTAGATCTATATCAAGATAAAAAACTCATGAAATTTTAAAACACTGGAAGACTCTTGTATTTTTGGAGTCAGAAGAGCCCTGGAGTTTATTTGTTACCCTGTCGTTCACTAGCTGTGTGACCTTGGACAAGTTACTTAATCATTTAGAGGCTCTCTCAAAAATGAAAATATTATTGCTTTTGCTAGAATTAAAAGCAACAAACAATAAAATAGAAAAATATAAGTAAAACTACTGAAAGACAATGAGAAAATCCTATAAGTTCCAGAAAGGAAGAAAAAAAGATCATATACAGGGGGTGAGGAATCACAAATCCTTAAGACTTTTCACCAATAGCACCAAAACCTAGAAGAAAATAATTCATGCTTTCAAATCTAAGCCAAAAAAAAAAAAAATCTAACTTAGAATTCTATACCCAGCCAAACTATCATTGTCAGTGTAGACTAGACATTTTCCTTTTTAGATGTAAAAAGTCTCCAAATATTTACCTCCCATGAACGCTTTCTCCTATAACTGCTAGAGGATACACTCTAGCAAAACAGAGGAGTAAACCAAAAAGGACGATAACACAGAATCTACTAAATCAGGGATCCAACCAAGGAGAGATCAAAGAAATCCCCAGACAGAGAACGAGGGGGAGATCCCAAGATGGCGGCAAGAAGCCTGAAGATCAATTAACCCACAGCCAAACAAGCAAGAAGGTTCTAGGAAGAGATTTCTTCAAAAGGATAAAACATACTTTAAAAATATTTTTTAAATAATGTATTTGAAAACTACTGAGAGACTTGGGACAAAGCAGCTGGGTTCATTTAAAAACAACAACACCACAAATCAAAGAGAAAGAAAATAAAAACAAACAAACAAACAAAAAGATAATTATTAACTCCAAAAGGAAAAAAATAAAGTTGTAAAAAAGAGGTAAATAACCAGAATGCTACATTGTTCAGCTTTCAAGAGTGTTTACACTCCTGTAAAAAGGTAGACTTTCACTATCAATCAAACCCAAACCACGAACTAGATATATTGAGAGATTGGTGCACAGGGAGATGGGGGGCTGGGGGGCTGAAGCCAAGAGCACGTGTGAAGGAGTTAAATCTTCATCTTCCACAGTTGACAAGTCAAGATAATACCTAAGCTTCAAAGAAAGAAAGAAAAGGAAAAGAAGGCAGGAGAAGGATGTTATTTAGAAATATGGAGGTAAATGCCAAGAGAACAGTTGAAGGAGTTTATAGCTGTTGTTTCCAGAGAGCGGAAGATTAGGGTGGAGTTGGAAGAGTTGGAGAGAGCTGAGGCTCCTACAACTACCTTGTACAACTATCTGACTGCTAAAATGATGCGTAGGCATGACTTTGACAAAAATTAAAACTAAATGAAAAATGAAAAGGACCTGAACTGTCAATTCAGATACAGTAACCAAAAAAGCTAATGAGGAAAATGTCCTTTATCACACGAAATGACAAAACAGCAAATGAAAAGAATGAAATACCACGTTTTGACAACTTAGCAGAGGTTAAAAACCTTGATAATTCCCAGAGAAACAGGCACTTCTCAAGCTAATTCTGAGGATGTGAGTACAAAGTTTAAGGAGGGCAATTTGCCCATAAAATGCTCACACCTTTTGACACAACCATTCCACTTTAAGAATGAGGTGCAGGAAACAAATCAAAGACATATGTGAAGATGGAAAAACAAAGATGCTCACCCAACACACACAATCCAACTTTTAAATTATCTAAATATACAATAAAAGCAAACCAATTAAATTAATTATAATAGAGTCATTTGCTAGAATCCTTTGTAACCATTAAAAAGCACAGGCAATTAATTAATGGCATGGGAAAATGTTCAGGATATATAATTAGTTGAAAAAATAGAATGACAATGATGAACTTAATTAAACACACACCCACACACACACATAATTTATGGAAGAAAATAAAAGACAAGAGGCTGGTCACCAAAATGTTGGCAATGGTCATCTTTGAGTGGTGGACCTGGCGAGATTTTTATTCTTATATTAATATTCTTTCTTTTCAATATTTTACAAGCTTTTACAATAATCATGTGTTCCTATTTTAATGAGAAAAAATATTATTTTTAAAAATTATTATGTGCAATAAATTATAGTTATTAGCTTAGGTTCTTTTATGGAAAAAAATTACATGGCTCCTGCGCATTGCATTCTCCATTATGGTAATGAGTTAGCAGAATGCAATTATCTGCATAATTTTTAAAAGAGACTTCGGGCAAGGGTGTGAAGGTCACCCTGAGCCCCATCTCTAGCTGCCAAAAAGGACTCTGGCATTTGGGCAGCTGCGAATTCAACACGGCCACCCACCACTTAGGTGGGACCAGAGATGAAGACTTCTCTGAGCAGCCTGCCCTCCACTCAGAGAAGCAGCTGTCAGAAATGACCAGCCTCTGCTTGCAAAGGCTCCAGGTTGGAAGTACATGCACTCCGGCCCTGCTCTGAGGCCACCACAGGCACTCAAGCCCTGTCAAAAGCCCATCTTTGACTGCCTATTGTCATCCAATCATCCAGAGCAAGTCTGGCCCTTAGTCACAGGTACACAAGCACTTTACAGTATATATAACCAGGAAAAGCAGAGCTCACCCGGCAAAGCGAATGCTGCGGCCACCACAGTTGTCCTCCTGGCAAGCCGGGTGCTCGAGCGGCCACACCTCCACGGGCTCCGTGCAGAAGCACCTGAGACAAGAGGCGTGAGTCACAAAACAAAACCCAACCTGTCCACGCTCATGTCCGACCAGCAGAGAGAGGAAACGTTCACTGAGCGGGCACTCTGGGAATGACAGATGGGCTCAGAGACGGCTCCTGCCCTGGGATACTCAAAGCCAGTGTGAAATGGGCAACCTCGGACCCGGATATCCAGAGAGTGGTGGATGGGGCACTTGAGCGGGTTTGGGGTGTCAGGGAGAGACAGAGAGAGCTGGCAGGAGGCATGAACTGAGGAATTATGAGACTCGGTGAGGCTGGAACGAGAGGGACGGGGAAGGGACACGGGGGCCCAGGGGTCAGAATATGCCTCGCTGCACCAAAAGCCGGGCCCCTGTGGAGCCGCAGGAGGTTGGAGCAGAGGCCAAGTGCGCTGGCGACTAGGAGAGCAGGCAGAGGGGGTCAAATCGGGCAGAGACAGAGGATGGGAGCCTGGCAGGGGCAGCTGGAAGGAAGAGAGGGGAGGGATGGAGAGATGTTCCGGCCGCAGCACTGACGGACGCGGAGACCTGCCGCTCACAGAGGGCGAGGGAGGGGAAGGAGACGCAGGTGACCTCGGGGTCAGCACTATCAGGACCATTTGTCAAGGTTTAGCAATAACTCGACTGTCTAAATCTCAGTGCATCGATCTACTCGGCCAAACCTACATACCCTCCTGTGTTCCTTTACCTCAACCAACTCAGATGCCCTTAGAATTGGGCTCAGTCTTTCTTCTACGGCACCATCAATATTGGCCCATGAATGGCTCTTTTATTGTATCATCTGCATTTAGCTTTTTAAGGACTTGATGCCCATGCATAAGCCCACCCTCCAGCCCGGAGCTGGAACCCCAACTACAACGTACACTCACCCGGGTCTTCTCCCTGTGCTGGGTCAGGGTTCCACGCGGCCGGGGGGCAGGCGCCTCCCGCGGGCTCTCACATCGGGGGCCCTGAGGCCCAGCGGCCATGAACCAACCGGGATGCGGCACTTGGCGCAGTCACCGCCTCGCTGGCATCAGCGTCGTGCTGGACACGCCACTCTTAGCCCCGGCGCTGCGCTCAGCCGGGCTCCCCTTGCTGAGAGAGAAACGGGCTGATATTAACGACAGATCCACACCCACCTGGGGCTCTCCCTGTGCCCAGGACTCAGAGTCTGGGGGAAAGGGGACACCAAAGTGGTGGCTCTGGAGTTGGGGCAAACCCAGGCGGCCACGGCGGCCCCTGCACCCACACCAGGGGACCGAGAGAGGCTCCCACTGGGCTGGGCAGGGAGCATCTCTGAGCTACGTATTGGGAAACACGCTGTTTGGGGAGACAGGCAGGGAGTTTCCGGAGGCTTCGCTGCGGGGCTTTATGAAAGATTCCCAAACTGGTAAACTCGGCCAGGAAAGTTTGTGAAGCTCTTTCGCGCTGAAGAGCAACCCGCAAACGCGTGCCGCGGTGCTCCCAGGACCGAAGCCTCCCCCAGGAGGGAGGCCCCGTGCCAGGCTCGAGGACAAGGCCAGGGACAAGCAGCCTCCACGCACACAGCGCCCCTTCTGCTCCAAACTCTCCGCCCGTGCGTCCCAGGCAAGGGGACCGGGGCTGGGGCAGCTGTGGGGACACGAGGGAGATGCGCCCTGGACCTGGAGGCAGGGCCAGGCTCCCTACACTCCTCTGAGCCTCAGTTTCCTTCTCTGTCAAGGGGGCCAACGGCGTACCCCTGCCACACCGGGGGCTTCGATGAAGCAAACGCGGCAGCGCCCACCAGCTCAGCCAGCCGCCAGGAGGGCCGGAGTGGCCCCCCATCCCCTCCTCCAGCTCACAAAGCCTGTTCCCCTGGGCCCGGCTGCACCGCAGAGAACAGCTTCCAACTCCACAGGCCTCATTTTCCCGACTACCCCAGTCCTGCCGCACCTTCCTCTGCCTTCTCTCCACAGCGCAGAGCCCAGCCCGGCCACACAGCCGCAGCCCCCGGGGAAGGACAGTGGGAAGAGAGGCTGTCACCTGAAGGCACCAGGCCAGAGGGCACCTTCCCTGACTTTGGAGGGGATGCTGTGACCCTTGGGACCTCCCCACACTTCAGATGTGGCTTCTCCGAGTCTGATGCGCCCCCCTCAGCTGAACAAACAGCGGAGCCAAGCATGTGGGCCCACGGTTGGCGGGGGTTAAATATGTGGGTCTGTGGCCTGCGGAGTGGAGGGGCTGTTGGTGGGGGAGGGACGGCGCGAGGCTGGGCGCGAATGGGGGCGGGGGCCTGCATCGCAGGGAGGTGCCAGGGAACCCCGCGGCAGAGTCGTCTAGCAGCCCTGAGAAGTCTGGACTCTGGCCCGGGTTCCCCGGAGAACCCCACGGGAGGGTCCGTCAATAAATGAAGCAGAGACCCCGGCGGTGGTGCCTGGGCCGGCAGGGGTGAGGGGACAGCTGAGGAGAGAGAGGCACGGCGGGGGCACATGTGCTCAGGCCGGCCTTTGTCCCCGCTGGCTGGCAGGGGGCTGGCCTGGGTCACCACTGCTGCTGATACCAGGAACATCTGCCAGGAACGGGGTCTGGCCCCTGCCGAGGGAGCAGGGCTGTCTTTTATTATGTCGTCTTGAGAAAACATATGCTGCTAGGAGAAGCCTCGGACCCAAGGGAAAAGAAAATATCACCAGCTGGCCCCAAAATTACAAGTGAAGACCAAGGGCCTAGGAGGACGGGGTGGGGTGAGGCAGGGGCAGAGTCCAGGGGAGAGACAGCTCTTCTCTCTCCAGTGGCCAAAGTGATGAAGGTTAGGGATATGTGCCATCATCCCTGCACCCTTTGTACATGTGGGGAAACTAAGGTTGGGCTGTGCTGGGCACAGTCAAGGCTCCAGTAAAGGTTCAGATGGAGGAATCGCCTCCCTTTATGAAGGTCTCCGAAGGACAATGAGGTCCCCTTTGGGCCCACGGGGCAGGTGGAGGGAACATGTGGGGGCAGGGAGGCCAGGGTGGCTCACTCCGACCACAGGAGAGGATGTAAGAGGGACCAGGGACAGGAGACAACTACGTGCGCTCAAAGTCTGAAGCTCACGTGCACCCGGCGCAGTCTCGGCCCGTGGGCCACGCGCAGATGCCACGGGGCGGGAGCCACACGCAAGGGCCCTGTGCTCCGGTTTAATGCCCAGCCCACACCACGCATGGAGACTTTCACAGCGTAAACAAATAAAATGTACTTCCCTTTTACAGAGGAGGGGCACGAAACTTAGAGGGTTGTCCTGGTGACTTCTCCAAGGGCAAAGACGGGCATCTTTCCTGGAAGAGAGAAGAAAAAAGAAGTCAGGAGAGACCAAGAGATGACGAATCTTCCTGTCCTGTCCAGTCACGGAGGACTGCAGGGACAGGCAGACAGCCTGGCATAAGGGCACCGACACGGAACTTGTCTCAAGGGCTGTCCAAGCCTTTGTTTTCCAGCCCCCAGCCGGCCTTTTCTGTGATCCTCGGTCATTGCCCTGCGTGGCGAGTGCCCATCAAGGAGCCAGGACGGCTGCAAAGACCCCTGGACGTGGAGGAAGAGCTGCCTGGGCCCAGACTGCAGCTCTGGAGGGAACCGGGGCATAGCGGGGCCCTCTCCAGGCCTCGGTTTCCTTGTCCACACAATGAGGCATTGACGTCACCCACCCAGGGACATTGCTGGGATGAAATGGAACGCTTAGCTCGGCCTGGTGCACAACAGGCATGACAGGACTGTACTTTCCTCCAACCCAGCAGCAGGGCCATCCGCCTACAGCACCCAGGGTCCCCGTGGGAACGGTGAGCCTCCGGCACCCTTTCCTCCTGGCCCGGGCCAGGGCTCCAGTCCCACCTGGGGCCCACACGCTTGTCCCATTGACTTCAGGACCAATTGGAACTCCCTTCTGGGCGGGGGAGGGTTGGAGGCTTAGGCCAAAAGCCTGAAAGAAGAGCTAACGGGGGGTGACCGAGCTCGCTCAAGTTTCATCAGAGAAGCAAAACCAAACCGCGGAATTCTGTCTTGCAAACCATCCGCCCATGCAGTGACTGCTGAAGGTTTGTTTTCAATCTTCCCTTCCCTTCTTGGAGAGGAGGCCCCGGCGGCCAGCACAAGCCAGATTGGGCTCTGGCCGGGGGCCAAGGGGTTTCAAATTTTGAAAGGGGCCTTTTGCAAAATGTTCAGTTTCAAACCCTTGTCCGATTGCCCACATCCTGTCCAAACTTCCTGGGGGAGTGAGATTTATTTAAGAAAGAAATAAAATCCCCACATCCCTGCCCTTGAGTGAAAACATGCTCCATCCCAGGCAATTTCAAGGATTAAGGCTACACATCTCCTAATGAGTCGCAGGCGGAAGGCAACATGGGGGTGGCAGGAGGAGGAGGTCAGGCCTCAGCAATGAGGAGGTGCTGTTCCTCCGCACCAGGGACCCCCATTCTCTGCCAGGGATGTACTTAGCCCCAGCACGGCCTTACAATCATTCCTTTGTGTGGTCACTCTCTCCTTCACCCATAGCATTCTCCCTGGCCAGCCCTTCTACACCAGGCCCTGGACTACACAGTGGGATCTGAGGACCCCAAGACTGAGCACCCCCAGCCAGGGAGCTTAAGGTCTGGCTGGAGAGGCAGACACCCCAATAGATCATGATCAAGCAGCAGAAAAGATACTTCTGAAAGTCAAGTTCATGGCCATGCAATAGTTTCAAGTGTAGGACAAGCAACCCCAGCTCAGGGAAGGAGTCCGCAGAGAGCAGGGCTGGAGCAGGAGCTCATGCAGAAGTGTGGAGACACCCAAGCATGAAGGCTCACAGAGGGTCTGCGGATGGCTCACGAGGCCAGGGAGTTTGGGGTGGGAGGTGTGGCTGGAATCCAAGCCATGAAGAGCTTGGACTTCATCCCGGGGACTAGGAGAGCCATGAACAGGCTCTGAGGAGCAGGGGACTCTGGGGCATGCACTCCAGAAGTGCCACACTGGCTGCGGCAAGGAGAAGCCTGGAGGCCGGGTCAGAGAGACCAAGATGAGGGCCGAGCCCAGCCGGGCATGGCAGTGGCAGAGGTGGGCAAAGGGGACCCGTGGGCTCACGGGAGACACTAAAGGGATGGGCTGGGGGCTTTGGCGGGGACTGAACAGCAAAGGCGGAATACGTGTGTCATGAGTATTTCCTTAAAACCCAACTCCCACTCGAGACTTGGAGCTCTGCCGGGCGGAGTAGTGCCTGTCTTATTTCTGGCTATCTATACCTAGGCTCTGGCACATAGAAAGGACCCAGTAGTTTTTCAGTGAATTTAAGAGCGAACAGATGGTCAACTCACCTAACATTTCCCGATGCCTGGGCCTTCTGGTAGGCTGAAAGGACAGAGAAAGAAGACCCTGTCCTCAAGAGGACAGCTCTCCGGGAGAAGCTGGCAGCTGGTAACTGACAATGTGATACGGAGCTGCCGTGGGTGTGGAAGAGAGACAAATAAAGGACAGACGTGGGAAGGGAGGGACAGGGCAAGGGGCTGTGACAGTGTGAGCAGGGTGGCATTTGCGTGAGGCCCAGCACAAGGCTGTGCAACTAGTGAGAAGGATCAGGGAACTAACATTGACTGGTAGCTGTTGTTATGGCTCCTTTGCCCAAGGGAGGAGTGGGAACCTCGCTCCTGACTCCTCTGTCTGCACGCACCTGCCCTTCGTGCTGACCTTGCGGCCCAGCCGCAGCACGCAGAGGTCCCACCTGCCACCTACATGGTCTGAGCACCTCTCCTGAGGGGCTGGTGCTCCCCAGATGGGCAATGGACAGCCAAGGAGAGTCAAAACTAGGGTCCCAGGAGCCCAAAATTAAGAAAGGAGACTCTACCTGACTTGGTCTGAAGTAGGAAAGCCAATCGTTTGAGCCCAAATCAAATCCTCAAGGAGGAGAAGGCCGTGTTCCACGCCAGACGCCCGAGCGCCAACCGCCAAGGCCAGGGAAGGATGCGAGGCCGGGAGTGAGAGGTGGAGTCCGGGTCAGGAGCCAGCAAAGACAAGAGAGGAAGAGGCGTGGTCAGTGTCAGGCCCATGGAGTGGGTGTTCAACACGTGTTTGTTGGAGGGAGGGAGGAAGTGGCAAATAGACAGAGATGAACGGGGAGTCTTGGGCAGGTGCCCTACAGAGAGTGAAGGTGTTGCCAACTCACTTTTCTTGTCGTCTGTCCCCTGGCAGAAGGGCACGTCATGCCATCTTGAAGATGCACGGTCTAGACTGGCCTGTCCCATCCAAACTGGCATGAATCCTAGAACTCAGCTAAACTCTCCAGTCTTCTGGAACAAGAGAATTCGAGTATTGCATCCATTTAAGAGCTTTTAAGTCAATCCAGTTGAAATCATCAAATACAGCTACTTCGGGTGGGGATGGGGAGAACTAACATATAACATTTGTGACACATCTATTTCCTCCCAGGTACCTTACTATGAACACGACCTGTACCATGTCACTTTGGGGCCTTACAATAAGCTCTTGTTAAACAATACAACCACCCAGTCAGGTGGGTATCATTATCCTCATCTCACCGATGAAGCTGAGGCTGAAGGTCAAGAGGTGTTTCACATCTAACCCTAAGGCCCGCAGCTACAACAAGAAGGAATTTGGTTTGCTTGGGAAGGCAGGGAGCAGGCCCACTCACTGGAGGCACAAAAACAAGACTGAGTTATTTTCAATCTCCTGTCTTGGCAGAGACCAGGGCAGCTTTCGGGAAGGCCCAGGGCTTCCATTCCACCGTGCCAAGCCAACATTGCCCAAGATGGGACAACGTCCAGGCAGGCAGGACTGCCAGTATTCTGACTCACTGTCTGGCATGGGACACAGGAAGCTGGGCTCAAGGGAGAACCTGGGCTTGTGCAGGAGGATGCCATGGACCTCGTGACACACAGCACACTTCCCCAAAGAACACCTCCCAGGCCACCTGAGACAGGCCATCCTGGTTCCACAAAAGCGCATATATTTTTAGTTATTCGTTCATTCATTCAGATGTATTTCACTGGGTGCCTACTAGGCTCAGGGCTGGGCAGGCGCTAGGGATATACAGAAGAATTTGACCCAGTTCCTGGCCCTCAAGGCACAACATTTTAGTGATGACACATAACAAATGCCCATGGGGAAGGATGGGTGCTCCAGCTGAGATATTTATACTGCGGGGTGAAGTCAGGGCACAGCTAGTCTTTTGGGAACAGTCAGGGGAAGTGTCCAGGGAGGTCATTCACTCATTGCCTCATGCATGAATCCGCTGAATCGTTTACAAATATATTGACTTATTCACTTATTCAATCATTCATTCACAGAGCAGTTAATTTATCCCTTGATTACACAGTCATTGATTGACTCATTTGCTGATTCATTCTTTTTATCATTAGCTATAATATATTCATGCATCCATTTGCCTATTCACTCAATAAATTATTGTTTCATTCATCAACCTATTTATTACTATTATTCAACTTTTTCCTCTTTCAGTGACTTTTTCATTTATTCATTCACTCATTCCTTGACATGTTAATTCATTCCTTTGGTTACTCATTGACTCATTCATTCCCTTCACTCATTGATTGATTCATACATTGACTCACTGATTCAACTATTTCCTCATCCATAATTAACTTCCCTTTATCCATTAATTCATAAAGCGATTCAGGAATTTGCTGACTCATTGGTTCACTTATTCTTTACGCACTCATATTTCATTTTTTTACTCATTGAACTATTAGTCATCCATTCACTCATGGACTTAGTCTTTCGTCACTCACGCATCCACTTTTTTTTTTGAGACAGAACGTCACTCTTTGGTCCCAGGTAGAGTACAGTGGCGTCATCATAGCTCACAGCAACCTCAAACTCCTGGGCTCAAATGGTCCTCCTGCCTCAGCCTCCCGAGTAGCTGGGACAACAGGTACACACCACCACAGCCAGCTAAATTTTTCTACTTTTAGTAGAGCCAGGGTCTAACTCTTGCTCAGGCTGGTCTTGAATTCCTAACCTCAAGCTATCCTCCTGCCTCGGCCCCCCAGAGTGCTAGGATTACAGGCGTGAGCCACCGCGCTGGGCCTCACTCATTCCCTTTTTGACATTTCACTGATGCACAGACTCATCCGCTCACTATGCCACCGTGCATCTATTCGCCAACCATTGGCTTAGTCACTCTTCACCTCACTGTTGATCCATTCCCTCCCTTCTGTCCCCCTTCACATTTTCATCACTTCATTTATTCATTCCTTTATTTACTCAAAGACTCATTCATTCACTGATGCGTTGCTTCACTCATTCATTCTTTTATTCACCATGTATCTCCCTACTCACTCAACAAATGTTCATGACTAACACCCGTGCTCCATGTGCCATGCACCAGGCAGAGCAATGAGCAAGAGCAGCCCCCACCTTCAGGGAGCCTGCAGCTTAGTGGCTCTGGCACTGGCTCAGGAGGCACCTCTTCCACAAAGCACCTGAAACTTAAGACTGAGCTGAGCACACCCCCCTGTGCGTCTGGAAAGCCCCTCCACCTGCCCCGTTATGTTGAATTGTTACATTCACAAGTAGGTCACCAGCTAATTCCACAGAGCTCCGTGATGACTGGAACTAGACTGAATTCATATATAAACACTATGCCCAATGCAGGGCCCAACGAGGATGAAGGGTGATACCTGTTGAGCTTAAATTAATACCTTACTATTGATTATTTTAGCACTCTTTAGATAGCAAGTGCCAGAAAATAAAACATACGAGGTACAGGGACCTCCTGCCACCACCTCCAAATAAATTCATTCACTAGAATTTATGACTAAGATAGCAAAAAAACCTAGGTAAGTAGCAATCAAAAATGTCCAAAATATTTCAGTAGTACATGCAGAATAATATACTATTATAAGAAAGATATAAAACATTATGGTTTTATTTCATAGATGTCAGGGGGCTGAACTGTAATAATTATAATCCTTGTTTCAGAGCACATTTTAATCAGTGATCCATGATTTTCCTAATTCTATTTTACTGTTTCATAGATGGATTTAGCAAATAATAATAATGACAATGATAATTATAATCAATTCTATGAACCCTCAAAAATATAAGAACAAAAACACTGAATATTTTAACATCTGTCTCTGACCTCGTTATACACAGAGGAGGCAGACTAAATCTTTTCAAATAAATGGATTTCAGAGAAACAAACTAGGTTTATCATAATTCTTGCTTCATGAAATTTTATCATTTGAATATTCTTGGGCATTTTAATTTTCTTTACACATGGATTTTTTTCTTGTTTATTAATTTAGACAATTACTCATTTTCAAAAATGAAGTCAACAATGATGAATCTACTGCCAAAGAAGGAGGGAAAAATTGACTGTAACTGAAATCCTCTCATGGGCTCTCTATAATGGAGGGGTAAAATAGTTAACCCAAATCAAACAAATCCTGGATCTATGACTTCATCTCAAGATTGCTCATGAGTAGCCATTGTAATTTTACTGGCATGTTTACTTTTTACTTGTTTAGCTATTTATTACTTTATATATAATAATAATAAAATAAAATCCAAGAGAACTAAAACCAACCCAAGAACAAGATCTTTGATTAATACTAGAATCTGTCTGTTACCTCCTTAATCTAAGAGGTAGCAATCTAAACTTCTTTTTTAATGGATCTCAGTTTCGCAAAATGAATTAAACATTACACTTGTCGAGACACATCCTTAGCATTGGTCCAGGCATGTGCTTTGATTTTATGATTGCATGCAGTCATTTATTTAGAATAACAAATGGTCATCATCTGAAAAAAAAAGCCCAAATCAAGAATAAAAACACAATCTATTGCTTACCCTGATCTAGACTCTCCTTGGCCACATGGGTGACAGTTAAGAAGATCCTTGTCCCTAAATAACGATTAAAACAGCCAAGGTACATCCATTCTGTGGGAGTACAAAGCAGACATAAAAAAGAATAAAATATCTTCATCATTGGTTCCTATTTTGCACCCATTCATTTAATTTACCACTTATTTGTTTAATTTTAAGCTCTAGAACGAGATTCTAGAACTTTCCTGAAATGATTCCCACAAAAGTTATATACTCACTCTTTTTTGTGCAATGAACCTCAGTTTCCACATGTGATCATAATTTTTTTCAGATGCATTCCATTCACATCATAGGCCCATGCACAGTTCTTTTGCATTTAATGCAAAAAATTTTAGATATCACAATGAAAAACCATAAACCCACTATCCTATTCAACAACTAGAATACTAACTTCCTAAATGAGTAACAGCTAGAACTTTCTCAAGAGAGGAATGTTTAAATTATCAATGTGCCAAACATACAATGGGGCATTAAACTTTTGAAAATTAATATAGAAGCTAAGTTTTCTTTTTCTTGTACTTCATCTCTACTAAATTGGATTAATTGTGGTTCATAACCCATTCTCATTATCATAGGCCTGTTCATGGCCTTTCAAAATTTAATTATCTTCAGTGACACAGTGGAAATGGTGAACTAACAACCCAAACCAAGAACTTCATCACTTACACTGCATGCCATTCTCCCTACTCAGAGGGACAGGTAAAGATTTCATGATTGGAGAATGATTTAGTCCGCAGGAGTCCATCCACCCTGTGCAAAGTGAAAAGGATGTTAACAAATGAAAAGACTTAGGTTTAGGTTTTAATTTAGTGAACATGAGGCAACCAACACAGAAATTAATCATAAATAATGATTTATGCCACATTCGTATCTCTGGCTCATGAATGGATCTCCATTGTATTTATTAATGTCTTCAGTTATCCATTTTAATATATTCAGAACACCTTTAAAGGAACCACCCAACACTGAGAACTACGAGAGTCACAGACATCTCACTGCATGCCCCTTACCCATAGAGCTAGGAGCACAGAACTCCTTTTGAAAAAGACTTTCTGCTGTGCTAATTTGAATTCATCGTGAACCTTGATTCATCATGCAATGTGATCATCGGTCCTTACGTGGTCCTCGCTGATTATATTCCGTCCTTTTTAATCATACACTGACTGCGCTAAGGAGACCACCCCAACAATGACAAAAACTTGGATCATTACTCACACTGAACCACAAAGGTTTTCATCATTACAGAATAATTATCAGCTTGAGTGTGTCCATTCTGTGGAGCTGAAAGCAGACAGGGGGAGGAGAAGGAAAAATGAACATGGCTGTATATCTCTAAAAAATGCTACATAAAATATGCAAGACTATTTCTTGCAAAAGAGGGGTGGAATATGCAAAATTCTCTCCATTAATTCATGTTTCCCCCTTGATTTACTTAGCTATTTATAATTAGGTATTGATTAGCTCCTGAGATTATTTACTTCTGTTTCTCTTAATAAACAAATTTGACCTCACCATTGTCCCAGAGCAAAAACAATGAATATTATTATTCTTTGTCTATATGACCTTTGCTGAAAAAGGGAGCATCCCCGATTTATTTATTTATTAATGAGCCCCAGTGTTTGGGGATAATATTAAAAATAATGTAATTCCACAGTTGTACTAATTGGACTTATCCTAATCCTTGGTGTGTAGCATATTCTCATCATTTTTGTCTTAAAGAATAACACACTCTCAGGAACTGGCTAAATCATCACCATTATTTTAAGACATGCTCATTACAGTCCGATGTTTTGTCTCTTTCAGCCGATTATTATTAATGTATTCATTTACTCACTATGAAGATAAAATCGGTATCTTAGCACACACCCAAGACTATGACACGGATAACGGTAACACGTATGTAGCTGCTTATTACCAAAGTGATAACGGACGATGTAACTTTGTAATGGAATTTAGAGAGCACAATAGCTTATGATAGAACAAATTTTTATCACTGTCCCTCTTTAATTTAAATAGTGCTTAGACTTTCATTTAATTACATAAATGACTTTCCTATTTAGTAATAAAACAAAAAAAGCCAGTAACAAAAGATAACTCAGAACATAAACATTGACAATTCATACATCTGCCTACATGTTCCTCATTCTGAGAGATTAAAAAAAAAAACATGATTCCCAACTCCTCAGAAATAAATTAGTACTAGGACTTATTTCATTAATATGTCACAGCTGGTTCAGGCATGGCCATATTTTTATTCACTTACTACTACTGCTTGAGCTCTTCATGCATTAATTCACTTATAATGATATAATCGTTATCCATGAACCACAAAAGCACAAAAATAGGATAATTAACTATCTTAAACTACTGTTGATAGGATCATTTCCAAAGGAGCAATGGACTAATTTCTTTTATATTGCACCTTCCACTTTCTGATACGTATTATTCATAATCCTTGACCCACACCAGTCATCATCACTGGACCGCAATCACATGCCTTTGTCTTCATGTATATGAATACTTTGTCAATTCATTTATTCATTAATTCACTACTCACAATAAATAAATATACATGAGTCAGAAAAAAAAAAAAACAGAACAAGAGCTATGATGTCCCTATTTTCTATCCATAGATCATTTCCCACAGAAACTACATCTGTTTCTTGAACAGACCTCATTGTTTCAAACATGGATTACTCAATATAATGCGTTACATCAATCCCATGTTCGCCATGGGACCCTGGTTAGCCTCCTTTAATTACATTTCCTACTTCTTAATGATACATTGACCACTCTTAAATGGCCCAAACCAAGACAAGAGCTTTGACTATTACTCACGTTTGTCTCTGTAATCCCGAGACAGCCTAGAGCTAGTGGCCGAGGCAGAATGCCTCAATCAGCGCCGGATGCCCGGCCTGCGGACTACAAGGAAGAGTAGAAAATAAAAGTTGATACTTTCTAGCCATTAGTCTTTGCATTTCATCTTTCATCTACTCAGTCATTTGGTTGGTATTCATTAACTTACGGTAGTATTTACTTATTTTTCAATTAATACAAATGTTGAACTTACAATTTGACCCAGAGCAATAACACTGATTATTAGTTGTCGATGGCTATGTGACTCTTGGCCAGAGTTAAAACCATTGGTCCACTTATTATCGATTCCAAATTATATTAATATAGCATTTCTTTCCTTGCCACATATGTTAGCAATTAAAACATGCTTCACTCTCTTCTTCTTTAATCATTTAAATATTTGTTATTGATACTTCCATTGATTCATTTATATTAATATTAATCATAGTCCATGAACCACAAAATTAGAAGCACACAATCCTTGATACCGCTAACATCTACCTATAGGAATTTCCTATATAAAGGTGATCCTATAGAATAGATAAGATTTCTATTATACGGGACCTCAGAGTTCCAGACACTCAGTAGTCATCATCGTCCATTACTCATAAGCTATCAGCTGTCACTGCTGCCTCAGACTTAGCCTTCGCCTTCTTAATTTGTGTCTACACATTTTTACTGATTAACTGATCAGTTCACTAACAATAATAAAATAATTACCTAAGAGTCACAAAAACTTAAGAGCAAACTCTAATATTTGTCTATATAATTATTAGCTTGAAGAGCTCAAATGTCTGTCTATATAATTATTACAGCAATATATCTCTTTCATTAATTAAACTTAATGTTGTGTACATGCATTAGTCAATATAATGTTTCGTATTAATCCCATTTTTACAACTGGGCCAAAGTATATGTTCAATGATTATACGTGACACTTCTTAATAATATCATGAATAGCTCTTAAAATAAAACACTGAAACCAAGAAAACAACTTCGGCTATTACTCGCGTTGGTCTCCATAGACCATATAACACGCCAGCGAAGCCACAGATCTCCTGACCATCCAGAGAAGGTAAAATCCGCTGGAGTGTGTTCATCCTAAGGAGTACAGAGCACAGGAGAGGGTGGAAACAATTGAGACACTGTCTGCATTGGCCTTTGCATTCTGTCTTCCATTTAGTCAGTGATATAGGTAATCTGGGATAACATTTATTTTATTTTCTCTTTCACAAAAAAACAGTATCAGTCATGCCTCTGACACAAATGAACTGTGTCATTGATTATTATGTATCACCATCTATCTCATCCTTATCCAAAGAAGTAACAACCTTAGACCACTTATTTCCTCCTTGTGTCAGTGTCTTCAATGTATATCACAGGTTTTCTTGCCTCTCAAAATATTTTTTAATATATACAAATAAATAATGTTGGATATGTTCTTCATCTATGCATCCATCACTTACAACACTTTATATTCATTCCATGTTTATCCCTGGGCGACACATGGCCTTACTTGATTATATTTCATATTTTTTGATAGTGCAGTGAAAACCTACAAACAAACCACCCAAGACAGGACAAGAACTTTGACTGTCACTCACAGGGGTCTCCGGGCTCCTAACACAGGGACGCAACCTCAGCTTGTGAACAAGGGAACCTCCCTCACTCCGCCTCTGCGTTTCCATTCTGAGGGGTACAGAGCAGAACAGATAACAACAAAAATGAGACCTTTGCACATTGATCCTTGCTTTTCAGTTCTCTTTTAGTTATTCACTTATACATTCATTAATCTAGAGTCCATTTCTTTCATTTTCCATTAAGAAAATGAACAATTTTGAACTTGCCACTGACCCAGAACTTGAACATGGTCTATAATTCATACTGTCTATATTATCATTAGTCAAAGAGGTAACAGGCATGCCAGGTTTCTCTTTGGACTTTACCAATTTCAATATATATTAATAGTATTAATATGTCTTATCTAACAACTTATTTTTATAATTGGACAATAATAAACTATGAACATTTTACTCTTTATATACCTATTGATATCTATTTCTATATCTATTGAGTCTCTTATTGATCCAATTATAAATATAAAATGAAAATGCATGAACACAAAAACCAAAAGTACTTCATTCTATATTCCTGACATATAGGATCATTCGAAACAGAAGGAATGGACCAGTTACCTTCTGTGATGGACCTCAGAGTACAGACGTAGTCATCGTTTGAGACTCATACGCCACCAGTAGTCATCATCAGCCCGGGACTTGCCCTCTTTTTCTCCGTTTCTACTTTATCTGATCAATTCATTAATTCGCTAATAATAATTTTCAACACTATGATTCACAAAACTCCAAAAAGAGACTTGACATTCCTAATCTCTATCTAGAATCGCTCTAACATTGATATACATTTCATTAATTATCCTCAGTTTTTCATGGATACGTTATCAAGATAACACTTCACATCAGTGCCATATCTATCGCTGGATAAACTCTGCCATCTTTGACTATATTATATACTTATTTACAGTCCATCAGCGGTTATGAAAACCACCCAAAGGAAAACAAGACATGTGACTATTACTCACACTGGTCTGTAAGGTCTGTCCTAAGCGTGGTGCAAATGGCATACATGACCATGCGGAATCCTCAAAGCAGAACACCTGGCACATAATTCAGAGATAACAAAAGAGAGACAATCTCACTATGGATCCTTGCATTTCACCTACCATTAGTCACTTAGTCATTATTTGGAGTATACGTATTCCATTTTCTCTTAAAAAATGAAGAATTTTGAACACGCAACTGATCACGAATTTTAACATTATCTATAATTATACTGTCTATATCATCATTAGCCAAAGAGGTGACAGGGCAGGTACCATTTATGTCTCTTTGGACTTCATTGTTTTCAGTACATACTAATAGTGCTTCTTGCCTCAGCACCTATTTTTATAATTGAGCAATGATTAACATCACTCATCTTTATTTATTTATATATTTGTTTATTGGTTCTGACACTGACCAATTATAAAAATAGAATAAAAATACATAAACACAAAGACCAAACACAAACCCATTCTATATTCCTGACACCTTTCTAAAGGATTATATCAAACATAGAAAATGGCTCAATTTCTTTTGCGATGGACCTCAGAGTTCCAGATACGTATTCATCCTATAAGAATCATACGCCACCTGCGGTCATCATCGACCCAGGATTGATCTTTTTGTCCCGTACATTTCTATCTTGTCTATTGATTGATTCACTAATTCACTGTTAATAATTTTAAGTGCCTATGATTCAAAAAACACCAAGGACAGTCTCGATAGTACTCATCTGTATATGGAACCATTTCAATATTGATATATCTCTTCAATTAAATATCTTCATTTTGTTACCTAAGCAGTATCGATATAATGTTTCATATTATACTTTTGATGATACCACTGAGTCTTCTTCAACAAACCACCTGAACCGAGTCAAGAATGCTGACTGTTACTCACGTTAGTCGGCACACGCCTGACCGGGATCCCAATGCAGCACGGGACCGTGGAGGGATCCTTAAACCAGCGCCGTTCGTCCATGCTGAGGAGTACAGAGCAGAGAAGATGACAGCAAAATGAGACGATCTCACTAATGATCCTTGGTGTTCACTTTCATTTAACGAGCGATTTAGGCAATCGTCATTTGAAATTGCCACTGACCCAGAACTTACACATTGTCTATGACTTCTCCTGTCCATGCTGTCATTAGCCAAAGAGATCACAGGCGTCTACCATCTATTTCTCTTCGGACTTCCCTATCTCAATACCTATTGATAGTGTTTCTTGCCTCACCATGTGTTTTTATAATTGGACAATGCTTAACCTTATTCATCTTTATTTATTCATATATTTGTTTATGGATTCTCATTGATCCAATTATAAAATAAAATAAAAATGCATAAAACACAAAGACGGAAAACAAATTCATTCTATATTCCTGAAATCTCCCTGTAGGATCATTTAAAACAGAGGGAACTGATGTTTGCGATCGACCTCAGATTACAGACGTAGTCATCGTACGACTCATACGCCACCAGTAGTCATCATCGGTCCAGAATTTGCCCCATTTTTCTCCATGCATTTTACTTGTCTATTGATTCATTCATTGATTCCTAATAATTTGAAAACCCAAGAAGAGCCTTGATATTCTTAATCTCTACAGAGAACCATTCTAACCTTGGTATATATCTGTTTCATTAATTGTTCAAAGCTCGTCATATGCATTATCAATATAATACTTCAAATCACTCTTAGAGCTATAACTAGGATACATTTGACTCTCTTTGATTATATTGTACACCCTTTTTATAACACACTGAATCCTCTTAAACAAGCCACCCAAACCACGACAAGAATGCTGACGATCACTCACTTTGGTCTGCACGCGCCTTCTGGAGCATGGTTCAAATCAGAGCTCTTGACCTCGAAGGGATCTTGAGATCATCACAAATAAGCCCATTCTGACAAGTACAGAGCACAGAAGATGATAACAAAATTGAGATTGTCTCCTTATTGATCCTTCCTTTTCACCTGTCGTCAGTTAGATACTTAGGTAATCATTATCGGAAGTATATTTATTTCATTTTATCTTTAAGAAAATGAACAATTTTGAACTTGTCACTGATCCAGAACATGAACATTGTTGATAATCTCTATACTATCTGTTCACTATTAGCCAAAAAAAGGTTACGTATGTATGATTTCTTCTTGGCTTTCACTAATTTAAATATGTAGTAATAGTACTTCTTGCCTCACCACACATTAATATTTTTATAATTTTGTACAGTGCTTAACTTTATTCATCTTTATTTATACATATATTTTTATGGATTTCCTAACTGATCAACTTAAAAAATGAAATAAATATACATAAACAAAAAGCCAAAACCAAATGTATTCTATATTCTTATAGAATACAGATCCCATCTGCTCATAGGATTATTTGAAATAGAGGGACCTGACTTTCACCAAGGACCTCAGAGTTCCGGACCCGTAGTCACCATGTACAACTCATACTCCGCCAGTGGTCATCATCAGTCCAAGACCGACCCTCTATTCCTCTATCGTTTCTACACTGTCTGTAAATTATTTCATTAATTCACTAATAATAATTTTAAACTCCTACATTTCACAAAGCCCGAGAACAGACTTGATATTTCTACTCGGCATAATCATTCTAACATTAACGCATCTGTTTCAATAACTGTTCTCAGATTTTTATATGTGCATTATCAACAAATACTTCATACCACTGCCTTAAGTATCACCGGGATACGCTTGGCTATCTTAGAATATATTACACATTTTTTGATAATACATTAAGTCCTCTTAAAGAAACCACCTGAACCAAGTCAAGAACATTGACTGTCAACTCACATTGGTCTGCATGCTCCTTCCTAAGCATGGTCCAAACAGCGCAAGGCACAGGTCTTCCACTCTGAGGAGTACAGAGCAGAGAAGATGATAAAATTGAGACACTCCGGTATTGATCCTGGCTTTTCGCCTGTCATCAGCTAGTCATTTATGCAATCATTATTGGGAGCACATTTAATTCATTTTCTCTAAAGAAAATGAAAACTTTTGAATTTGCAAATTCTGCCCCAGAAACGGAGTCACAGGCATGAAACATTCGTTTCCCTGTGGACTTCACTGTTTAAAAATAAA
>VBSM01001979.1:2660040-2683112 GCA_008086735.1 Cheirogaleus medius
CCCCCCCCCCCCGTGGAAAAACTGTCTTCCATGAAACTGGTCCCCGGTGCCAAAAAGGTGGGGGACCTCTGAAAATCGGTGGTCCAAGATTGGCCTTCTTATCTATACTTATTTATTGATTAATTCATTAATAAAAATATATGTAACCCCCACAAAACAAGAGTAAGATCTTCAATATCCTTAACATTCGTCCATACTACCGTTTACAAAGAGCCTAAATCCCTTTCTTTAATCGAACCCAGTGTTTCAGTTATGTATCAATCAACATAATACTTCACAGCTATCGGAGAGGGTTGACCTTCTTTGAATCACTCAAACCAAGACAACTTTGTTGCTCACACTGGTCTCTGTGCCCCGACACATAGATGCGGACTTGTGATCTTGGACTAAATCAGCTCCTAGGAGCATGTCCATCTGAGGAGTACACAGAACACCAAACGATTAAAAAATTGAGACATTCTCTCCACTGATCCATAGATTCCTCCATCCCTTTATATAGTCATTTGGGTTAAATTAAATTTATGGTAATATTTATTTATTTTTCTCTTAAAAATCAAATGCCAAATATGCAACTCATCAAAAGCTATTACCTATCATGTTTTATCAAGTTTAGTCTAAAACAAAATACGCTCACTCCATTATTATTCTTTCCAACTTATATCAATATTAGTTTTCCTTACTATATATTTTCACAATGAGCATGCTTCACCACCTGGATGTTTGTTCATTATATATTTGTTTATTAATTATTCTACCATTTATACCTTATAATGTTGTTCTTTAAGAATTCATGAACACAAAAGCCAAAAATAAGACCCTTGTATATTCCTGAAATCAATTTGTTGGACAGTTCAAACAGAGGAAATGGACAGACTCACGCTGGTCTGCACGCTCCCAACAACACGGATGCAGCCGCAGAGCACGTGACCATGGCAGAGTGTTCACGTGAGCTCGAGTGGGTCCATTCTGAGGAGTACAAAGCAGAGCAGACGATAAAAAAAACTGAGACATTGCTCCAATGATCCTCCCTTTCCACCTTTCATTTATTTAGTCGGCCACTTAAGCAATCATTATTTGGAATACATTTATTTCATATTCTTTTATGAAATCAAACAACTTTCAATTTGCCATGGACACAGAATGTTATTTATTCTGTCTGTAAGCATAAAAACGAAGGCAAAAAGCTAGACTTTTGCATACTTCTGACATCTGTCTATTGTATCCCTTCAAACAGGAGGGTGGGCACGATTCCTTTTGTGTCAGACCTCAGAGTTCAAGACCCACAGTGTTCATCATGTTCGACTCAAACGCCACCAGTCGTCATCATTGGTCCGGGAACGGCCCGCCTGTTCTTCATTTCATCTCTACACTGTTGAGTAATTCAGGAATTCACTAATAATAAGTTTAAAGTGCTATAACGCACAAAACTGAAAAAGGCCTTGATATCACTCATATGTATACAGAATCATTTTCAGATCACTATATCTCTTTTACTAAATATCCCGGTTTTTCTTAAATGAATTAATCAATAGAATACTTCATATTGATCCCATGTTTGCCAGTGGGCTGCAATTGGCCTTCTTTCATTATATTACAAAGTTTTTAATGCTCCAGTGAATATCCCTAAGCAAACCGCTCAGGCCAAGACAAAAACATTACTCACAGGGTCTGCAGGCTCCCAGTGCGTGAATCAACTGGAGTGAGTCCATTCTGGGGTGGAGAAAGTAGGGCTGTTGATAAAAAAAAAATCGAGAACCAATGTCCACTGTTCCCTCTTTTACATCTATAATGTAGGTGCTCATTTAGGAGCACCAAATCATTCATTTGGATGATACTGTTTCGTCATTTTCTCATTTGATTCCATGTTTTCAACATACATTAGTAGTATTTCTTGCCTTGCCGTACATTTCTAAATTTGGAGAAAGTTTCACCTATTTTATCTCGATTTATCTATATACTTGGCTATCAATTCTTTCACTGATCCAATTATAGTAATAGAATGAAGTGCATGAAAAGAAAGGCCAGTTTCCTTTTGCATCGGACTTCAGAGTTCCAGATTATTCATCATCCAAGATTCATACCCCAGCCGCTGTCATCATTAGTCCGGGAAAGGCCTGCTTTTCTTTCATTCACTTCTGAATTATTTATTGATTAATTCAGTAATTATACTTTAAAAGCCCTTTGATTCACAAAAATCTCAGAGACTTGATATCTACTAATATGTACCTAGAATCACTCTCACTTCAATATATCTCTTTCGTTAACTATCCCTATATTACATATATACATGAAACATGCAATACTTCACATTAACTCCGTATTTGTTACTAGGCTACAGTTCACGTTCTTTGGTTATATTTCATGCTTTTTAATAATACAGTGACTACCCTTAAACAAACCACCCAAAACGAGACAAGAACGTCAGCATTACTCACACTCTTCTCTGGGCTCCTATCACAGAGACGCAACCAAAAAGCTTGCGGCCAAGGAAGAATTCCTAAATCAGTTCAAGTGGGTCCATTCTGAGAAATACAAATCAGAGAAAATGATAAAAACATTGAGACTTTCTCTGCATAGAATGAAAACGCATCCGCAAAAGAACAAAACCAAGATCCCAGCTATAGGATCGTGTCAGAGGAAACGGACTGAGGACCTTTCACGCTGGACCTCAGAGTGCCACACGTATTCATCGTCCGTGACTCATACGCCACAAGTCGTCATCATTCAGTCCAGCATTGGCCCTCTTTACTGTCACCTACATTTGTTTATTAATTCATTAAATCACAAAATGATAGTTTTTAAATGCTATTATTCACAAAAACTCAAGGAGAGCCTTTATGTCATTAATCTATATATAGAATTATCCTCACATCAAAATAACATTTTATTAATTATCCTCAGTTTTTCATATATGCATTAATTGCTATATCATTTCATACATCCCATATGTATCTCTGGGCTACCATTGCATTCTTTAATTGTATTTCATACTTTTTAATAATACACTGAAAGATATTAAAATTAAAAAAAAAATATTTAAACCAGGAAAAGAACTGAAATCATTACTTACATTGATCTCTGTGCTCTTAACATATAGAGATAACCACAGAGCTCGTGACCATGGAAGAATGCTTAAATCATCTCGAATGTGTCCGTCCTAAGAGTACAAAGCAGAGCAGATGATAAAAAAATTAAGAGCTTATCTCCCTTGATTCTTGCTTTCTGCATTTCATTTACTCAGTCATTTAGGTATTTGTTACTAGTTCATTATGAGTGGGTGTATACATATATTTTTTAATCTTAACACAAGGAACACTTCCATCTTGAGTCTAATCTAGAACAATAAAATTAGACTCTTGCTTATATGATTCTTACCCAAGTGTGAAGATAAATTGCTCAAGGTGGTAAATAAATATGCACTTGTTTCTAAATGGCTATCAGTGTTTTCAAATTATTAATATTTCTTATCTCCACACACACGTGCATAGTTAGACAATGCGTGACCCTCTTCTTTATATATTAATTTATATTAGTTTAGAGAATCTATCACTGATCTATTGACAATAAAAAAGCTAAATGAACTGAATCAATATGAGGGCATTGTCTTTATATATTCCTTACATTTCTCCATAGAGTCAATTCCAACAAAAGGAATCAACTAATTAGATTTTGTGTTGGACCCTCAGAGTTTCAGACACGAATTATTCATCGTACATGACTCAAACGCCACCACTTGTCATCAATGGTCCATGATTGGGTCTCACTTTCTTCATTTGTTCCTATATTTTTTATCAATTAAAGGATTATTTTATCGATATTAAATAAAAATAAATATATGTTTCAAAAAAACACAACAAGGTCCTTAAATATCTATAACAACTATCTATAGAATTATTTTTCATATAGACTACCTCTCTTTCATTAATTGACCTCAGTGTTGCACATGATAAATTAAACAACATGATGTTTCATATTATACTTGTCAATGAGCCAAGGTTAATTTTTTATTAATTCAATATGTTTAAGTTGTTACTTAAATTGTATGCATTTTTCATGTACAACATGATGTCCTGAAGCATATATATATATAGAATAGAATAATTAAATCTATCTAATTAACATAGGAATTACATCACATAGCTATTTTTATGGTAAGAACACTTAACATCCCCTTCTCAGTCCTTTTTGAGAATACAATATATTGTTATTAAATATAGTCACTATGTTGTGCAATATATCTCTTGAACTTATTTCTATCTTCCTGAGTAATTTAATACTTTTTATAATAACGCCACAAATGCCCTCAAACAAATCACCCACGCCAAGATAAGAAGTTTGCTTATAGTTCACCATGGTCTCTTTCCCAACGCAGAGGCAACATAACAATCTTGACCACAGCGGAATGCTTCAGCCAGCTTGGTGCATCCATGCTAAAGAGTAGAAAGCACAGAAGACGATAAAAACATTGAGACCTTCTTTCCATTGATCCACATTTTCTACCATTCATGAACATAGTTTTCCATGCTTTTAGTATTTAATGGTAATATTTATTTTTTCTCCTAATAAACTTCAAACTTATAACTGAGAGTGATAATTGACTATTATCACAGTCTATGCCATCCTTAGTCCAAGACATAATGCATTTCATCCATATATTATCCATTGCAATTTATATTAACAACCATTTTCCTTACTATAAATTTTAGTAATTAACAAGGCTTTATTTAGCCTCTTTACATCTATTCGTTTATATATTTGTTTATTCATCCTACCCTTGATTCTTTTACAGTAATATATTTTAAATTCCTGAACACAGAGATCAAGAACAAGACCCTTGTATATGCTGACATCTGTCCATAGGATCCCTTCACAAAGGGGCAGTGGACTAGATCCCATTTTCGCTGGACCTCAGAGTTCCCACACAGTATTCATGGTGTATAACTCATACGCCACCAGTGGTCATCATAGGCCCAGGGTACTTTCCATTTCACACTAACACAAATTTGTCTGTTGGTTGATTCATAATAAAGAAATACACGTAAATCACAAAATACAAGAACGATCCATGAAGATCTCTAACATCTACCCACAGATTCATTTCCACAGAGGCTGAATCTCTTCATTATTGTCCTCGGTGGTCCACACATGGACTAAGCACTGTAGTGCTTTTATCGATCAGAGCCTCTATGGGCCTCTTTGATTATATTTAATACATTTTAGTAATTCAGTAAATATCTTTAACAAAAAGCCACTCAAACGAATACAAGAACCACCAACTATCACTCACATGGGTCTTCACGCTGCAACCCAGACATGCAACCGACAGGCTGGAACCACCTCGAAGCTGTCCATTCTGCGGAGTACAGAGCAGAATAGATGATTAAAGAAATGAGACATTCCTCCACCGGTCCTTGCTTATCATCTTTCACTGAGTCACTCTTTTGGCAGTCATTATTTGGAACGTATTTATTTCCTTTAATCTTAAAATAAACCACTTTGGACTTGCCACTGACCCAGAACAAAAACATTATCTATAATTTATACTGACTATATCACCCTTAGCCAAAAAGAAGTTAGGCACCATCTCCTTCTCCTTTGGATTTCAGTGTTTTCAATATACCTAATAGCATTTCTTGCCTTGCCACGAATTTTTATAATGGGACAATGCTTCACCCATTTTATTTTGATTTGTTTATATATTTGCTTATTGATTCTTTCACTGAGCCAACCATAATAATGGAATAAAAATGAACAGGCAGAAAGACCACATTCCCTTTGTGATGGACCTCAGAGTTCCAGACCCGTAGTCATCGTCTCACACTCGTAAGCCACCAGTAGTCATCATCGATCCAGGACTGGTCCTTCTTTTCCCCATTCATTTCTACATTGTCCACTGATTAAATCATTAATTCACTAATAATAATTTAGAACCCTAGGATTCGCAAAGCCCAAGAATAGGCTTGACATTCCTAATCTGTATATAGAATCATCTCACATCAATATAGCTCCTTCATTAACTATACTGGATTTTACACATGAATTAATCAATATAATACTTTATATAAATTTCATTTTTGTCACTGGTAACCGTTGGCCTTATGTGATTATATTTCACATTTTTTAATAATATAGTGAATATCCTTAAACAAAGCACCCAAACCATAACAAAAATTTTGACTATCACTCACATTGATCTCCAGGTTCTCAATAGAGATGCAACCGCAGAGCTCAGAACCAATCAGCTCAGATGGGTCCATTGTGAGGAAAACAGAACAGGGCAGATAAAAAGAAAAAAAAAAAACCTAAGACATTCTTTCCACTTATCCTTGCTTTTCACCTTTCATTCAGTCAGTCATTTAGGCAATCATTAATCTAAAGTATTTTTCTTCCTCTTAAGAAAATGAACAAATTGAAAATTGCCACATACCCAGAACATGAACAATATCTGTAAATTATACTGTCTATTTCATCCTTAGCCAAGGAGGTAACAGTCATGTAAAATTTATTTCAAATCGGAATTCAGTGGTTTCGTAATATATTAATAGTGTTTCTTGGCCCAACACTTATTTTTAATTGAATAATATTTCATTAATTTATTTACTTATTGATTCTCTCATTGATCCAATTCTAACAGAATGAAAATATACGAACACAAAGGTCAAGACAAGGAATCTTGTCTATTCCTAACCTGTGTCCAGAGGTTGCCTTAGACCAAGACATTTGTGACATATAGTCACATCGTATATGGCTCGCATGACACCAGCCATAACTAACCCGTGTTTCGCCTCTTAATTTTCACTCATTTATACATTTATTTTGAATAAACCATTAATTAATTCATAAGAATAAAATAACAGATTCACAAAAACCTATGAACACGATGCCTGACATTTCCAACATCTGTCTATAGAATCTTTTTCCACATTAGACCAAGCATCTCTCATTAATCAATCTCCATGTGGCACATTAACAATTAATAAGCATAATGTCCCATATCATATTTATCATTGGGCCATGGTTAGCTTCTGACTAATTTAAAATTTTTAATAATATCGTGATCACCTTAAATTGATTACCCAAAGGAAAACAAGAATTTGGCTATTACTCACGTTGTTCCCTTTCCAAACACAACAGCAGTATGAGAAATCTCCAGCGCGGCAGAACGCTTACATCAGTGTGGCGCATCCGTTCTAGAGAGCACAGAGCAGAGAGAGGACAAAAACATTGAAACATTCTCTCCACCGACCTGTACATTATAGTATTCATCTGCATTGTCACTTTGGCTTTTATTAATTTATCTAATATTCATTGTCTTCTTGATAAAATAGACTTTACTGATTGAGAGTAATAACTATTAACTATCATAGTCTATGTTATTCCATATATCATCCATTCCAATTTATATTTCTATCCATCTTCCTTAATACATATTTTATTAAAAAACAATGCTTCACCCTCTCTATCTTTCTTCATTTATACATTCATTTATTTTTCCTGCCCTTGATTCTTTCACGAGAATATTTTTTAAATTTACGAACACACAGATCAAGAACAAGACCCTTGTATATCCTGACATCTGTCCATAGGATCCCTTCAAAAAGGGAAAATGGACTAGATTCCTGTCTTCGTTGGACCTCAGTTCCAGACACGGTATTCATGGTGCATAACTCATACGCCACCAGTCGTCATCATAGGTCCTGGATTGGCCCTAATTCTCTATTGTCATCTACATGTATTGCGTGATTCACTAACAGTAAGATTCCTGAATGCCCCTAACATCCATCTATATAATCATTTCCACAGAGACCAAATTTCTTTCCTTAACTGAGATAAGTGTATCATACATGCATTGCTCAAAATAATGCTTATTGATCAGATATTTAACATTGGCAGGTATCCCTTCTTTGATTATATTTAATGCTTCTTACAGTATATACCTCTTCTATAAAAGCTCCATTTAATACAAGAACATTGACTACTACTCACATGGCTCTTTATGCTCCTAACACATGGATGCAACCAGAGAGCTTGTGAACCACGGAAGAATGCTCGCATCAACACGACTGTGTCCATTCTGAGGATGACACAGCAGAACAGAGATTTAAAAAGGTTGTAACATCATCTCCATTGGTCCTTGAATTCCTCCTTTTATTTAGTCAGTCATACATATATATAGTAACTTGGAGTAATGTTTATTTTATTTTCTCTTATGTAAACTAACACTATCAGTCTTGCTATTGACTCAGAATATGAACATTGACGTTTGCCTAATACTGTCCACAGCATACTTAGGCAAAGAGGTAACAGTTATGTACCATTTATCTCTCTGTGGACGTGAGTTTTCAATATATATCGATAGTATTTCTTGCCTCACCACCTACTTTTACAATTGGACAATGCCTCAAGTGAGTCATCTTTACGTATATATTTGACTATTGATTCTTTTCTTGATCCAATTATAAGAATAGAATGAAAGTGCAAGAAAAGAAAGACTAGTTTTCTTTCGTGTTGGACCTCAGAGTTCCAGAGACGCATTATTCATCATCCACGACTCATACGCCAGCAAGAAAGGCCCACTTTCTCTTCGTGCCATTCTACATTATTTTATTAATCCGCTAATTTATGACTAATACTTGCAAAAAGCCTATTTTATATTTTTTAATAATAAATACCCTTAAACAAACCACCCAAACCACACGAGAACTTCGACTGTTACTCACATTGATCGCTTTGGTAACACAGCGATAACACAAGTCTCAATCAAGGCAAAATCCTTAAATCAGCCGGGTGCATCTATTCTGAGGAGCACAAAGCACAGAGATGATAAAAACATTGAGACATTCTCTCCATTGATCCACATATTCTACCGTTCATTGGCACCATCACTTTGGCCTTTATTAATTTATGGTAATTCTTTTCTTAATAAAATAGACTTCAAAGTTGAAACTGATTGAGTAATAACTAGTAACTATCATAGTCTATGTCATCCTTAGTCCAAGACATAATACCTCCATCCATATATTATCCATTGCAATTTATATTGACATCCATTTTCCTTAATATATATTTTAGTATAAAACAATGCTTTACCCTCTTCATCTCTATTTATTTATAAATTTGTTTATTTATCCTGCCCTTGATTGCTTTACAATAATATTTTTTAAATTCATGAACACACAGATCAAGAACAAGACCCTTGCATATCCTGACATCTGTCCATTGGAGCCCTTCACAAAGGGGAAGTGGACTAGATCCTGTCTTCGCTGGACCTCAGTTCCAGACACGGTATTCACGGTGTATAACTCATACGCCACCAGTCGTCATCATTGGCCCAGGATAGGTCTCCTTGCTCTATTACCATCTACGTTAGTTTATTGATTAATTCATTAATAAAGAAATACAGATAAATCTCAAAAAAATAAGATTCTTGAATATCTCTAACAACCACCTATATAATCATTTCCACAAAGAAATGAAAGAAATTTCTTTCATTAACTGAGCTCATATGGATTAATCAATCTAATGTTTATGTCAATCTGCTTTTGAGCATTGATATGTTCTATCTTCATTGATTATATTTAACACTTTTTAATAATATAACAAATAACTTTTAGAAAAATAGTCAAATCAAGAAATTGACTACTACTCACATGGCTCTTCATTCTCCTAATATAGAGATGCATCCACAGAGCCTGTGGCCATGGACGAGTGCGTAAGGCATCTCCAGAGCATCCATTCTGAGGATTACAGAGCACAGAAGATCATAAAAAGATGAGATATCCATTCTTGGTCTTTGCTTATCATCTTTCCTTTAGTCAATTGTTTGAGAAGTCATTGTTTAGAAGGACACTTATTTCATTTTCTTTAAGAAAATGAACAACTTGGAATTTTCCTTGACTCAGATGTTGACTATTTTCTATTAATTATACTGTCTACATCATCCTTAGTCAAAGAAGTTACAATGATGTAATATTTCTTTCTCTTGGAACTTCAACATTTTGAAGATGTAATAATAATACATCTTATCTCACCACTTATTTGATCATTGGATAATACTTCATTCACACCCTTCATATATATGTACATAAATTATTTAATTGATCCAATTATAATAATAGAAGGAAGTGAATGAATACAAAGATGAAACCCCAATATGTTGTATATTCCTGGCATCTATCTATAGGATCATTCGAAACCGAGAGAATGGGCCAGATTTCTTTTGCGATGGATCTCAGAGTTCCAGACCCTTAGTCATAGTGTCACACTCATATGCCACAAGTAGTCATCATCGATCCAGAATTGGTCATTTTTTCTCCATTCATTTCTACCTTGTCCATTGATTAAATCACTTATTCATTATTATTATTATTAATGATAATTTTAAGCCTTATGAGTCACAGAACCCCAAGAATAGCCTTGATATTCCTAATCTGTATCTAGAATCATTCTAACATTGATATATCCGTTTCACCAATGATCCTCAGTTTCTTATATATGCATTATAAATATAATACTTTATATCACTCCCATAGCTATCATTGGGATAACGTCCATCTTTGACTATATTTCACACTTTTTATTTTTTTTTCATTTTGTATTTTTTTAATAAATTTTAAATTTTATAAAATTAGTTCCTGGGTAATTATTTTAATTTTTTAATAGAGACAGGGTCTCATTCTTGCTCAGGCTGGTCTCAAACTCCTGACCTCAAGTGATCCTCCTGCCTCGGCCTCCCAGAGTGCTAGGATTACAGGCGTGAGCCACCACGCCCGGCCTCACACTTTTTAAATGATAAATGAATTACTCCTAAGCGAACCAGTTGACTATTACTCACAATGGTCTGCATCCTCCTTCTGAGGCATGGTGCAAACAGCATGTGGTCATGGAAGAGTCCTCAAATCAGAACAAGCACGTCCATTCTGAGGAGTACAGAGCAGAGAAGAGGAGAACAAAATTGAGACATTCTCATTATTGATCCTTGCTTTTCACTTATCGCTAATCATTTAGGCTATTATTCTTTGTATATATTTATTTCATTTTCTCTTTAGAAAATGAATCATTTTAAACTTGTCACTGATCCAGAAATCAAACATTATCTATAATTTAATCTGCCTATACCATCATTAGCCAAAGAGGTGTCAGGCTTGTGCCATTTATCCACTCTGTGGACTTCACTGTTTCCAATGCATATTAATAGTATTTCTTGCCTCACCACATATTTTTATAATTGGACTCTGCTTCACTCATTATATCTTTATTTATTTTTATGTTTGTTTATTGATTCTTGCATTGATCCAATTATAAAAATAGAATGAAAATATGCAACCACAAAGAAAAACAAATACATTCTGCATTTCTCAAATCTGTCTATGACACCAGCTGATGCAGAGAGAATGGGCCAAGGGTCCTCTTGGATGGACCTCAGATTACCGACGTAGTCATCGTGCACGACTCATACGCCACCAGTAGTCATCATCGATCCGAAATTGCTAATCCCTTTCTCTATTCATTTCTACATTGTCTTTCAATTAATTCATTAATTCACTACTAAATTTTAAACCTTGTTATTCAAGGAAACCCAGGCACAGCCTTGGTATTTCTAATTCTTTATATAGAATCATCTCGCATCAGTGTTATCTCCCTTGTTATCTTAAGTTTTTCTTGTTCACTTAATCCATAGAATGCTTTTTACATCAATTCCTTATTTGTCACGGGGCTTCGATTCACTCTTTTCAATAGTATCGTGAAACGCCCCAAACTAAGATAAGGACTTTGATTATGACTCACATTGGTCTCCACGCTCCCAGTGCAGACGCAAACCGCAGCGCGTGTGGCCACGGAAGATCTCAGAACAGCAGGAAGCCTCCGCCTTGAGGGACACAAAGCAGGGCAGACTATAAAAGACTGATACACTCTCTTCAATAATCATTGCTTTTTCATTTACTAAGTCATTTAAATATTTACCAATTGATGCTATGACTTTTCTCTTCTCCTTAAAAATAAGGACAACATGGTACTCGCCCGTGATCCAGAACAACACTGGCTATTCTTTGTCACTGCCTAGGTGACCCTTTTCCAAAGAGGTAACACCCCTACTCTATTTGTTCCCTTATGGATGTTAATACTTCCAAATGATATTAAAACAATAGCATCTCTTGCTTTACCTCATATTTTTATAATTAGACAATGCTTCCCCCTCTTCATCTTTCTTTATGCAATTGTAGAAATTTTGTCCTCAACTTTTTGTTGAGGACAAATATAATCAAAATGCATGAACTGCAAAAGTTTAAGAACATTATCTTTGTGTATACCAATCTTTCTGTAGGATTACTTCTAACAAAGACAATAGACTATATCTCTTTATATATAGGACCTCAGACTTTCAGACATGTATTATTCATCGTCCATGATTTAATATGCCACCAGTCATCATCATTGGGTCAGGATTTGCATCTTTTTCTGCATTCATTTCCATGTTTATTGATTTGTTAGTTTTCCAGTTGAATAAAAATAATAAAATAAATTTACATGAATCACAAAAGCCATAAGACAATATGCTTAAGTATCCATAACAACTGTCTAGGGACTCATTTCCCTTAGCAACTGTATCTTTCATTAATTAATCTCGGTGTTGTACAAATTCACTAATAAACATATATTTCCTACCAGTCCCATAGAGGGCTATAGATGATCTCGTTGACTAAATACATTTTTTAAATAATACAGTGAATATTCTTAAACAAGCCACTTACACCAAGACAAGTGCTTTTCCAATTACTCACATTGGTTTCTATGCTCATAACACACAGAGTTCATGGTCACAGTGGAATGTTTACATCAGCTAGGTGCACTCATTCTAAGGAGTACAAGCAATGCAGATAATAAAATACCGAGGCATCCTTTCCATTAATACATGCTGTTCCCATTTCATTTTCTCAGTCACTTAGATATTTATTATTTTATGGTGTAATTAATTTTTCCCCTTAAGAAAACAACCACTTGAACTTATCACTGACTCAAAGCAAAAACCTATTACATATCACTACCTTGCCCACTTATCCTTACCCAAAAATGTAACACCTCTGATCCACGTATTACTTAATAAACTCCAGTGGTTCTACATTACATTAATAACAATTCTTGCCTCACTACATATTTTCATAATTGGGTATGCTTCAACTTCTTCATCTTTATACATTAACATATTTGTTTATTCTTTCATTTATTGGCTAATAATAATAAAATCAAAATCCATGAAACACTCAAGACTGAAAACATGATCCTTGAATATTATTGAAATCTATCTGTAGGCTCATTCCCACAAATGTAAACACTTAAATCCCTGTTTCTAACGGACCTCAGTAGGTCACAGATCTTTTGATCATAAAACACAACTCAGAATGCATTTCATTCACATCGCTGGCCCTTCCTTGGCCTTTTTACACATAATTTGTATATTCTTTCTACATAAAACACGAATCCACCATCATAACTAAAACACTGACAAGCACTTAAGGTCTCTTATGTGCTCCTTCTTCACAATAAAAATAGCTTACATCTTAACCACTTACGGGATGTTTAGAGAAAACCCTACAATAGAATTTTAAAAAGCTATAACCATCAGTGACATGGACTTGACATTTTTTTAATAATCATCCTAAGTAACACTGAATCTAATTAATTATAAACTGTAGTTCCTCATCATTAGTATAGACTTGTCCTCATTTGTTTTTATTCATGTGTGTCATCATTTACTCATTTTAAATATGCACAGTGAACACGCATGAAAAACCACTTGAAGGACAAGAACGACGACCATTTCTTTGGTTTCTAGGCACCTAAGCATAGAGGTACTCTAGAGCTCTTGGTCTTTTCAGAATGTTTAAATCAACTGAAGGGCAGCCATTTTGTGCAATATAACAATGATGGTAAAAAATGGGACATGTTCTCCAGGGAACCATGTTGTTCCCTTTTCATTTACTTAAGGCTTAAATATTTATTAATTAGTGTATTTACTACCCCCTTTTTCTTAAAATAAACAACCTGGAACTCACCACTGAAACAGAGCAAGGGCATTAACTATTACATATATCTGAAAATGTCAGTGATTCCCAAAATGTTTCCCACCAAGCAGCATCAGCATAACTTGGGGACTTATTAGGAACTATTAGAAATTAACTGATTAGAAATTCAGATGCTCAGACCCCACAGCAACCACACTGAATCAGAAATGCTGGGAGCACAGCTGCAATCTGTATTTTAACCGGCCCCCCAGGCAACTCCAATGCTCACGCCTGAGAACCACTGCTCTGTATCACCCTAAACTAGAGAAGTAACTCCCTTGATCTACTGGTTTCTTAATGTACTGCAGTGCTTCAGAATTATATGCTCAAAAATTTCTCTCTGATAGCATTTTTTCTTAATCTGGCTTTGCATTCTTCATCTTTATTTATGGGGGTAGGTATGTCTTACTGATTCTTTCATTTATTCCCTTAGAATAACACAATAAATCTCCAAATCCACCAAAACTCCATCATTCGATCCTTGAAAATTACTGAAACCTACCGACTTATTTAACAAATTTGTCTATATTCAATACATGATATTTATGTTTATTGACTCACTGATAATAAGATTAATATGCACGAACAACCCACCAAAGACAAAAGACAAGTTTTTGGAATACTCCTTATATCTCTGTCAATGAGCTCATTTCCAAGAGAGTTAATAGATTCTCTTTGTAGTAAACTATAAAAATGGTGTGAAAATATAATTATACACCTTAGTTCAGATTTTATTCTATTCATACCATTGGTCCATGCTTGACCTTTTTTGTTTAAATTATACATTGTAGTAAGATGCAACGATGAACCAGAAGAATGTACCACTTGACCCTATGATAATGACAACCATTTACTATATATATGTTCCTTCCTTGTGGAGTTAACAGACTAGACTATCGAACAATATAGGAAAGTTTATGTAAACTATGAGAAATGCTAAAACAGACATTAGATTATCTCTAATCTGCAGTTCCTAATTGGAATTCTCACTCTTCGTCTCCTTTGGGTTTATTTAGGTATAAAGCCATTTATCCACCTTTTACAGTGCTATAAACATCAATGAACAACCCACCCAACCAAAACCGGAGTCCTCCTCTCCACTTATCTTTGCTTTATTTAATTTATCCAGTCACTTAATTATTTGTTAATTTTTCCTAACATGTTTGTTTGTTCTTAACAAAGCCAACCTCGAATTGACTGCCCAGAGCAATAAAGCTGACTCTTACTTATCAGTGTCTATAGGATCATTAATCAAAGAGGTAGCACCCTTGGATCCAGCTATTTCTTTATGGGAATCAGTGTTTTCATTTTATGTTAATAGTATTATCTTGCCTCACCACATATATCACGGTTGAAGAATGAATATTTATTCATTTAGCCATCTTTGTATTGATTGAATTATATATTTGTTCAATAATTCCATCATGGATCAATTTATAATAATAATACAACAACCCATGAATCCAAAATAAAAAAAGTTAGATGCTTATATATTCTTTTATTTTTTTTTATTTCAGGAAATTATAGGGGTGCAAACATTTTTGTCACATGTTATGACCTTCTCAGGTCATGTACAAATGACCCTAGGAAATAGACAAGATTTCATTTTCTGCCGATCTCACAGTTCCAGACATATAGTTTTTATTTATCATTCATGACTCACACACCTGTGATAGTAATTATTGGTCCAGGTGTAGGTGTCTTTTTCTTCATACTAATCTACATTTGTTTACTGATTCTCAATTCATCAATAATAACGAAATAATTATCTGTGAATCACAAAATCTCAAGGAAAAGAAAGATTCTTAAGTATCTCTAACATCTATCAATAGAATCATTTATGTCATTAAGTATACCTCTTTCATTAATCATCCTCATTGTTAAAAAATTGATTAATCAACATGATGTTTCATGTCAAACCTATACTTATCATTGAGCCATGGTTGGCCTTCTTTGATTATATTTAGTACTTTAAAAAATACTCAGTAAATATCCAAGATAAACCACCAAAAAAAAAAAGACAAGAACACTATGTACAACTCACGTTGGTCTCCATGCGCCTACACACAGGGGCACCCGAGGAGCTTGTAGATGCTTCTATCGGTTCAGGTGTGTCCACTCCAACAATTATAAAGCACAGCAGAAGAAAATACATTTGATACATTCTCTCTACTGATCCTTGTATTAATATTTTGAGGTACATATTGATTTGGGGTAATATATGTTACACTTTAACTTGAGAAAAACAAACATCAAACTATCCACTAGCCTAGAGCAAAAATATGGGCAATTATTTATATCATCTGTGTGATCCTGAAGCATTTGGGTTTTTTCGATATATATACATGTATATTCTCTTGCCACTGCATTTTTTTTCTAATTTATATCTGTACATTGATTCTTTTATTATTGATCCACTTATTATGATCAAAATTCATAAACAAAAAAAAATGCCAAAATAAGATCTTTATATATTTCCAAATAATCTATAGGATCATTTCCAAAAGAGGCAATAACCTAGATTCTTTTCTTGCTGGACCTCAGAGTTTCAGACACATGTTCATAGTATACAACTCATATGCCACCAGTGGTCATCATCGACCCAAACCTGACTCTCATTTTCTTCATTCATGTCTACATGGTATCATCGATTAATATATCCATGCACTAGTAATAATAAAATAAATACCAAGAGTCACAAAAGCTAGATAACAAGAGACTTGGTATTTCCAACATCTGCCTATAGAATAATCTCTATAGCAAGACCACTCTTTCATTTATTCACCTCAATGTCACATATATATTAATTACACTTTTATGACGAGGCCATGGCTGGTGGCCACTGATTATATTTTACGCTTTTTAAATAATACAGTAAATACCTTCAAACAGAACACCCAAACTGAGACAAGAATTTTGACTATTACTCACCTTGGTCTTCATGCTCCTAACACATAGAGTCAATCATCACTTCGTGTCCATAGAAGTCGAAGTCACTTTGTGTCCATAGAAGAATGCTAAAATCAGCTTGGACGTGCCCATTCTGAGGATTACAGAGGAGAAAATAAAGAACATTGAGAGCTTATCTCCAAAACACAAAAATGATCTTTGTATGTTTCAACCGTCCATGGATAGGATCATCTGGGACAAAGACGATAGATAATCTAGAGTCTTTTCTTCTTGGATCTCAGAGTTCCAGACACGTATTCATCATCCAGGACTCATACGCCACCAGGCGTCATCATTGACCCACAGCTGAACGTCTTTTTCATCACGCATGTCTATGTTTTCATTTAATAAAACATTTATTCATGGATAATTATATAATGAATACATAATTTACAAAACCCAAGAAAAAGATATTTGAATATCCCTAATATAGTCTACAGAATCATTTCCCACAGAAACTACATCTCTTTGATGAATGGACCCTGATGTTGCCCCTACCATTGGGCCACGGTTAACTTTTTATGATATTAATAATGCTGGGAATATCTTTAAACAAATGACCCAAATGATGACAAGAAATCTAATTGTCACTCACGTCGGCCTGACGCAGAGGCAGCATAATCCGGATCACAGCAAAACGCTGAAGTCAGCTCAGGGCATCCACTCTGAAGAATGCGAAACAGAAAAGATAACAAAAATATTGAGACACTCTGTCCATGGAGCCACACTTTCCACCACTCATTTACACAGTCACGTAAGTATTTATTAATTTATAGAGGTATTTAGGAATTTTTTCTCCTGATACAACAAATGTCAAACTTGCAACTGACACAGAGCAATAACTACCACATAATACTCGGTGATATCTGGTCAGAGATGCACTGTAACTGACCCATTAATTATCTTTCCCTGTCAGTTTACACTGGCGTTCTTCTTCCTACTATACATTTCAACAATGTACAGCATAAACAATACTTCACCCTCTTCTTCTTTGTTCATCTTTCTACATATTTATTAATTCTGCCACTGCTACTTTAATAATAATATTTTAAAAACTCATGGACACAAAGAAAAAGAACAAGGTCCTTGTACTTCCCTGACATTTGCCTGCAGGATCTTTTCAAACAGAGGGAAAAGACGAGAACTCTCCTGTGACGGACCTCAGAGTACAGACGTAGTCATCGTTTGAGACTCATACGCCACCAGTAGTCATCATCAGCCCGGGACTGGCCCTCTTTTTCTCCAGTAATTCCTACATTGTTTATCCTACAATTCATTAATTCACTAATAATAATAAAGTAAATGTCTCTGAATCACAAAAACTCAAGCACAAGATGCGTAAGTATCCCTAGCATCTACCTTTGTCAGTGTTTGCTTGAGTGAATACACCTCCTTCATTCATCGTCCTCACTGGTACAAATAGCGATTAATCTACAAAATGTTTCATGTTGAGTCCATGCTTATCCTTGGCACATGACTGGCCTTCTGTGATTACATATGGTACGTTTTCAATACTATCCTGAATCTCCTAATCAAAAAAGCTAAACCAAAGAAGAATCTGACTTTTACTTACATTGGTCTACACGCATCTGCACATGGGGACGAACGTGGACCAGATCACGGCCAGGTGCTGAGTCAGTTCTGCTGTGTCTGTTCTGAGAAGTACAAAGCAGAGACAACAGCAAGATTGACTCATTGTCTACTTGTGCATTCATTCTACCTTTCTCTTAGTCATTTAGGTGTATATTAATTTGTGGTATTACTTAGTAATTTTCTTTTAAATTACTTTTAAATGAACAAATACCACACTTGCTCTGACCCAGAATAAGAACTTTGACCATACTGTCTGTACCATCCTTAGTCAAAGAAGTAAGACACTTCAACCATTTACTTTTTGAATGGAATTCAGTATTTTCAATACATTTTAATAGTTTTTATTGCCTGGTCGCTTAGATTAAGAGTGGACGTGCTTCTCACACCCCATCTTTACTCTTGTATATGTGTGCACTGATTCTTCCATCGATGAATTTATTTTAGGAAATAAAAATTCAAAAAGTTCCAAGAAGATGGTCCTTTTATATTCCCAAATCTATCCATAGGATCACTTCAGAAGCACTAGACTATATTTCCTTCGCTGCTGGCCCTCAGAGCTCCAGGCACATACTATTTATCACCCACGACTCCTGTGCCACCAGTTGTCATCACTGTTCCAGGCTTGGGACTCTTAATTCTCATTTACATTTGTTTATTCATGAATTCACTGATATTAATTTCATAACCCATATAAATATAATAACCGAAGAATAAGAGCATTGACTATTCTGCAGCTACCCGTAGAATCGTTTGTCAGTTTGATACATCTTTCATGAATTATCCTCAATGGATCATAAATGAGTTAATGAATGTAATGCTTCATACCAGCCTCACATTCATCACTGGCCATGGTTGGCCTTTTGGATATTTCACTCTGTAATGATATAATGAACACTCTTAAAAAAAATCTTCTTAAATCAACAACACATGAACGTTATTACTCACTTTGGTGTCGACACTCCTAACAAACGGACAACCACAGACCTCGGGACCATGAATGCTTAAATCAGCTCAAGTGTGTCCGTTCTGCGGAATACAAAGCAGAGAAGGTAATTTTCTTTAAAAAATTCAGACCTTCTCTCCATGGATCCTTCCTTTCTGAACTGCCTTCATTCAGTCACTTAGTTATTTATCAATTTTTTTATAATGGGGGTGTTTTGCTCTTAAAACTTGAGACTAAAATAAAATTTACTCTTACTTGTTAGAGTCTATATAAATCTTAGTTAAAGAGGTAATACCCACAAAACGTTTATTTCTTAAGGGGTATCAGTATTTACAATTTTTAGCAAGAATATTTCTTGCAACATCGCATATATTCATACTTGGACAATGATTCACTCACTTCTTTATGTAGACCTGTTTCATCGTTCTTCCAATAATCCATTAATGATAAATCTAAATCTATGATCCAAAGTAAGAATACAATCTTTGTGCATTTCTGATGTCTACCTTAAAGCTTATTTCCAATAAAAGGACTTGACTCATATGTTCTGTATTCTGTATTAAACCTCAGAGTTTCAGACACGACTCAAATGCCACCAGTGGTCATCATCAGTCCATGTTTGGATCTCTTTCTCTTCATTAGTTTCTACAGTCGTTTGAATAAATTATTAATTCATTAATAATAATTAAATAAACATATGATTCACAAAGCCTAAGAACAAGATCCTTGAAAATCCCTAACAGTCCATAGAATAATTTTCCACACAGACGCTTTCATTAATTGACTTCAATGTTGCACATTAACAATTAATCAACATAATATTTAAATTATATTTATAATTGGCTCATAATTAGCTTTTGTTACATTTATTTATTTATTTATTTTTGGAGACAGAGTCTCACTCTGTTGCCTGGGCTAGAGTGCCGTGGCATCAGCCTAGCTCACATCAATCTCAAACTCCTGGGCTCAAGTGATCCTCCTGTCTCAGCCTCCCACATAGCTGAGACTACAGGTGCATGCCACCACGTCCAGCTCATTTTTTCTATTTTTAGCAGAGACGGGGTCTCACTCTTGCTGAGGCTGGTCTCTAACTCCTGACCTCAAATGACCTCCTACCTCAGCCTCCCAGAGTGCTAGGATTACAGGCATGAGCCACCGTGCCCGGCCAATAGTTTTTAATAATACCATGAATACCCTCAAACAAATAGCCCAAAGCAAAACAAGAACTCACACTGGTCTCACTCCTACACAAAGGCAACTCAATCTTGTTCATAGTAGAAGGTTTAAATTGTTTGGTGCATTCATTCTGAAGAGTGCAAACCAGAGAAGATGATAAAAAATACTGAGACACTCTGTCCATGGACCCACACCTTCCACCACTCATTTACACAGTCACTTAGGTATTTATTAATTTATGGTGATATTTATTAATTTTTTCTTAATGCAACAAATGTTAAACTTACAACTGACTCAGAGCAGTAACTATTACTTTATCATTGTCTATATCCTTTTTAGTCAAAGATATAATACACTACTTATTATCTATGTCAACTTATATTACTATTGTTTTTTCTTACTATATATTTTAAAATTAAACAGTACTTCATCTCTCATCTTTATTAATGCAAATGTTTATGGACTCTGCCACTGCTACTTTCATTAAAATATTTCTTAAAATTCATGAACACAAAGATAAGAACAGGTCATTGTATTTTCCTGAAATCTCTCTATAGGATCATCCAAGCAGAGAGGACGGACTAGATTCCTTTTGTTTTCGACCTCAGACTCCCAGACACCTATTAGTCATTATCCAAGAATCATATGCTAAAGGACGTCATCATAGGCCCAGGAAAAGCCCCCTTTCTCTTCACTCATTTCTACATTGTTTATTGATTAATTCATTAATAATACTGGTTCAGGCTTGAGACTACTTTTCTTTATTATCATCTACATGTGATTAGTGATCAATTTATTAATTTGCTAATGTTAATAAAATAAATATATGTGAATCAAAAACTCAAGGACAAGATCCTTAAGTATCCCTAACATCTATATATAGAATCATTTGCTGCATTGAATATAACTCTATTTCTTTAATCATCCTCATTGTTGCAAATAGGGATTCATCAGCATAATGTTTCAGGTCAATTGCATATTTCTCAGTAAGCCATGGTTAACCTTTTATGAATACATTAAATACATTTTTTAAATATTACAGTGAATACCCTAAATAAACCACCCAAACCAAGACAAGAGCTTTTTCTTATTATTACTTACCATAGACTTAATGCTCCTAACACGGAGGTAACCATGGAGCTCATGAACACGGCAGAATGCTTAAACAAGACCGTGGGTGTCCTTGGTAAGAAGCACAAAGCAGAGCAGATAGCAAGATTAAGATGTTATCAACATTGTTCTGTGCATTCCACCTTTCATGTACTCAATCATCTAGCTATATATTAATTTAATTTGGAGTAATACTTACTAATTTTCCTCTTAAGAAAATGAATAATACCAAAATTGCCATTGATCCAGAACATGAACTTTGACTATTTATATTGTCTTTATCATTCTTAGTCAAAGAAGTAAGATACTTGAACCATTTTTTTAAAGCAATTCAGTATTTTTAATACATTTTAACAATTTTTACTGCCTTACCACATGTGTTAAGAGTGGACATGCTTCACACTCCTCATCTTTACTTATGTTTACTTATATTTCTACAATGATTGATCCATTTATAATAGTAGAATCCAATTTCACAAAAACAATTCAAGAAAATAATCCTTTTATATTCCTAGAATATGTATAAAAGAGCATTTGAAACAGAAACAATACATTACATTTTATTCATTTCAAACAGAAGCAATAGATTATATTTCATTTTACACTAAATCACAGACTTATAGACACAGTATTCACCATATACAATTTATAAAACAACAGTTGTCATTATTTGTCTTGGCTTGCGTCTCATTTACTTTATTTTCATCTACTTTTGTTAATTGATTAATTCACAATTCTCTAGTAATAATAAAATATCTATAAATCACAAAATCTCAATAAAGATCCTTAAATGTCCTTAGTATTTTTCTATAGAATCATTTGTCTCAGTGACTATACTTTTTTTAAATTTTTTTTTTCAGAATATTATAGGGGTACAAATGTTTATGTTACATATATTGCCTTTGGCCCGCTGATGTCAGTGCTACAAGCATGTCCATCCCAGATAGTGTACACCGAACCCATTACGTGTGAATATACCCATCCCCTCCTCCCCTCTCCATCCTGCCCAACACCCGATGAATGTTACTTCCATATGTGCACATAAGTGATCAATTAATACCAATTTGATGGTGAGTACATGTGGTGCTTGTTTTTGCATTTTTGTGGTACTTCACTGTGTAGAAGAGGCTCCAGCTCCATCCAGGATAATACAAGAGGTGCTAGATCACCACTGTTTTTGTAGCTAAGTAGTACTCCATGGTGTACATATACCACATTTTATTAATCCACTCACGTAT
>VBSM01001979.1:2683212-2711202 GCA_008086735.1 Cheirogaleus medius
TCTTGCTGATTTTCCTGAGTTCTATATAGATTCTAGTTATCAGCCCTTTATCGGGTGTGTAGCATGCAAATATTATACCTCTTTCATTAATCAATCTTATTGTTGCAAAAATCGATTGATCAACATGTTTCATGTCAACTCTATATTTATGAGTGGGAAATGATTGGCCTTCTTTGATTGTATTTAACATTTTCAATGTCACAATGAATACAATAAACAAAGCACAAAAACCACAACAAGAACATTGACTATTATTCACATTGGTCCATGTTCTAACACACAGAGGCAATCATGAAGCATGTTATCACTGTCGAATGCTTGAACCAGCTTGGGTCTACCCACTATGAGAAAAACAAAGCAGAGCATATAATCACAAGACTGGCCTGTGCATTCCAATTTTCATTTAGCAAGCAGTTGGAAATATATTGATTTGGGTTATTTATTAACTTTTCCCTAACAAAATGAAAAATATCAAACTTGCCACTGACCTATAATAAGAACTTTGACTATACTGTCTATATGATTCTTAGTAAAAGAGATAAGATGCTCAGACCATTCATAATTCTTACAGAACTTCAGTAGTTTCACTAAATACTAACAATTTGTATTGTCCCACCACATATATTGAGTGAACATACTTCACTTTCTTCACTTTTTCTTATGCATATATGTACTTTGATTCTTTCATTAATCCATAAATAATAATAGAATCAAAAGTCATGAATATAAATCAAGAAAATGATCCTTTTATATTCATAAAATCTGTCTATAGGATCACAATATACTATTTTCAATTTTTTTTATTTATTTTTAATTGGCAAATATTATATATTTATGAGTTACAATAGGATGTTTTGATATATGTTTACATTGTGGAATGATTAAATCAAGCTATTAAGCATATATATCATATCCTTATCATTTTTTGGTGGTGAGAACATTTAAAATTCTACTCTTTCAGCAATTTTGAAATATTCAGTACATTAACTACAGTCACCATGCTGTTCAAGAAATCTCTAAAAACTTATTCCTCCTGTCTAACTGAAACTTTGTACCCTCTGAACATCTCCCCACTCCCCACCCCCCAGTACCCCACCTTCTGGTAACCACCATTCTACCCTCTACTTCTGTAAGTTCACATTTTTTATATTCTGCATATAACTGAGATCATGCAATATTTGTCTTTCTGTGGCTACAGTTTAAGGACATGTATTATTCATCATCTATGACTCACCGGTCACCCACTGTCATCGTTGGTCCAGGTTTCAAGTCTTCCTCTTCATTCTCATCTACAATTGTTAATTAATTAATTCACTAATCCACTAATATTAATTTTTTAAATTCCTATGATTCAAAAAGACCCCAGAATAAGAGCCTTGAATACAAACATGAGTCTATAGAATTATTTTCCACATTGGTATATCTCTTTCATAAATCATACTCAATGTTTAATATGAGTTAATAGATATAATGATTCAAACATCTATAGAAATGCCTATAGAGTCATTTGCCTCACTGAGTATACCTCTTTCATTAATCATCCTGACTGCTGGAAAATGATATATCAACATGACATTTCATGTCAATTCCATATTCATTATTAGACTATGGTTGGACTTTTTTTCTTATATTTAATAATTCTTTTAATAATACACTGAATACCCTAAACAAACTACCAAAACTGAAATGAGAACAATGACGGTTACTCACATTGGTTTCCATGTTCCTGCACATGGAGTCAGCTGTAGAGACCATGGACTGAGGCTTAAATCTGCTTGGGTGCATCCATTCTAAGAAGTAGAAAGCAGAGCAGATGTTAAGATGATTGAGATTTTTCTCCATTGATCCTTGCATCTACAATTCATTATTCAATCATTTAGGTGTATCTTATTTGGCTTAATATATATTTCACATGCTCTTAACAATAAACAACATCTAACTTCCATTAACCCAGAACAAGAATATCGGTCCTTATTGATATTATCTATACTATCATCAGCAAGGAGTAACACCTTTGAACCATTCATTTTCTTAACTGATTTAGTATTTTCAATATATATTATTTTCTCTTGTCTGACTTATTTCTTCTTAATTGGATGATTCTTCACCTGCTTCATCTTTACCAATTATGGTTGCACATTGACTCTTTTTCCATTTTAAAATTATTTTTAATGAAAGTTGTACATTAGAGGTGTACAACATGGTCTTTTCATTGTACATGATTCTTTTATTGATCCCTTTCTTAGAATCAAAATCCATGGAAACAAAGACCCCCAAAAAGATCCTCGTAAAAACCTAAAAAAAATCTATAAGATAATTTCCAACACTAGTCAATGAACTAGTTTGATTTTTACGCTGGACCTCAGAGTTCTAACCATATGTAGTCATCGTCCTTGACTTATATATGCCGCCATCTCATCATCGATCCAGGCTTGGGCTTTGTTTTGTTTTTTATTTCATTCTCATCTACCTGTATATAGAATCATTTCCTACATCACTATATCTCTTTCGATAATCGCCCTTAAGGTTTAATATATGGATTGACCAATATGTTGCATGACAATCCATATTTATCAATGTGCCACAGTTGGCTTTCTTTGATCATATTTCAAATAAGGGGTATATGTCCACAGGGACTCACAGTGTTTTTTATGCTCCAAACATACAGCAGCAACCATCATCTTGTGACTATGGGAGAACCCTTAAATCAGCTCCAGTATGTCCACTCTGAGGAGTACAAAACACAGCAAGTGATTTAAAAAAAAAAATTAGGACCTTATCTCCATTGACTCTTGCTTTCCACATTTAATTTGTTCAGTCATTTAGGTATTTACTAAGTTTTATGGCATGCATATTTTCTGGACAAAACACACAACCTTGACTTGGACTGACCCAGAGTAAAAAAGTTGACTATCAGTGTCTATATGATCATTAAACGATGAGGTAACACCTTGATCTACTTATGTCTTAATGGGAATCATTGTTTTCATATACATACATATATACGCTCTGGGAGGACGCTGCCATGTTGCTCGCGGTTAAAAGGGCCGCCCTTAGGGGTTCGGGCGGCCCCAGTTATGCCCAAGCACATGCTCTGGCGCTACAGCCCGACCCCTGGCGCCACACAAGAGATGCGGCGGGGAATCAAAGGCAGCGCGTTCACTTTACATTCATGGTATTTCTTGCCTCACCACATATACTGATAATTAAACAACGGTTCATCATCTATAGTATAATAAATCATACTTACTGATTTACGTATTTATTTAATGCTTCCATTTTTGATCTGTTTATAATAATACTATCAAATTTACGAATCCAGAATAAAAGAACAAGATCTTTGTATATTCCTGTTCATAATATCTGACCACAGAGTTGTTTCCAACAGAGCAAATAGACTAAATTCCTTATTGCGTCAGACCCCAAAGTCCCGGGCACACAGTACCCATCTCCCACGACTGCTACGCCCGTGGTCGTTATATTGGCCCAGGGTTGGTCCTTTTTTATCTCACTCATCTCCACAGCTCTATACTAATTAATTTATCAGTAAACCAATAATCTAAAAGTAAATATCTGTGGATCAAAAAAACTTATGAACGAGCTCCCAAAACCTAGAGAACAAGATGCATATGTATCCCTAACATCTGTCTATACAATCATTTAACCTATTTTTTTCATTAATCAATCTCAGTGTTATCAATATATTGATTAATCAACATAATGTTTCATGTCCACCCCATGTGTATGATTGGGTCATGGATGGCTTTCTTGGATTATTTTTAGGACTTTTACATTTTTACAGTGAATACCCTAAACAAGCCACCAAAATATGACAAGAATGGTGACTATTACTCACATTGGTCTCCCAGTTCCTACCCACAGAGGCAACTGTGGAGAACGCGATCACAGCTGATTGCTTCCGCCACCTGGGCCGGTCCATTCTAAGACGTACAGAGCAGAGCAGATGACAAAAATAAAAGTTGAAACATGATCTCCATTGATCCATGCATGTCATCATTTAGCTAGTCATTTAGGTATTTATTATTGTAGGTTAATATTTACATACATAATATTTACTAATTTTTAAAGAAACTAAGAACATTGATCTTGCCACTGACACAGATCAAGAACATTGCTCTGTATAGATACTGTTATTTCTGAATAGACTTCACTATTTTCAATATATATTAATAGTTTATCTTATCTCACTGTATGATTCTCATAATGGATAATGCTTCACTTATTCATATTTATTTATATTTATTTATCAATTCTTTCATTGATCTATTTATAATAATGCAATCGAAATCTATGAATACAAAACCAAGACCACAGTTCTTTTTTTATTCCTAACATCTGTCTATAGGATCATTTCCAACAGTGGCAATGGACTACGTTTCTTATCGTGTTTGATCTCAGACTTCCAGACACGTATCGCTCATCATCCAAGACTCATACGCCACCAATCGTCATCAGAATAGGTCCAACATGTCTTTCCTACCTAAGTTCAGTGTTTTTAATATATATCAATAGATTCTATTGCTTCACAACATATTTCATGATCTGACAATGCTTCCCCTATTCATATTTATTTATATTTGCCATTGATTCTTTTTATAATTTTAATACATCCAATTATAACAACAGAATCAAGACCCATGAAGACAAAGACTAAGAACATGATCCTCATATGCTCTTAACATCTGTCTGAGGATCATTTCCAATAGAGGCAGTAGGTGAGATGTTCTTTTGTTTTGGACCTCTGAGTTTCAAGCACATATTATTCATCATCCATGACTCATCAATGACAATGATCAGTCATAATTATTGATCTAGGCTTGGGCCTCACACAATAATCACATATTTATCATTGGGTCATGATTGGCTTTCTTTGATTATACTAAGCACATCCGATTAACACATGGTATTCTAAAAAACAGCCTCTAAAACACATTCAAACAAAAAGAAGAATTATAACTATTACTCACATTGGTGTCGGTGCCACCAACTACAGAGGACTACAGAGTTTCTGACCATGGAAAAATCCTTGAATCAACTCAAGTGTGGCCATTCTAAGGAGTATAAAGCAGAGCCGATGATAAGATTGAGCTTTTTTTCCCATTGATCTTTTCATTCCCCCTTTCAGCTAGTCAGTCATTTAGGTTTTTATTAACTTCAGATAATATATATTTCATTTTCTCATAGGAAAAGCAAAAAAGTTGAATTTTCTACTAATTTACAAGAATATTTGCTATTATTTATATCATCTATATCATCCTTAGCTAAAGGTGACATATTCGAACTATTTATTTCTTAATGGACTTAAGTTGTCAACATATATTAATGGCTTCTTTTGTCTATGTATTTTCATAATTGAATGATGCTTCCATTATTCATATGTTTATTTGTATTTATTGATTTTTCACTAATCTATTTGCAATAACAGCATCAAAATCCATTAACAAAAAAACAAAAATATGATCCTTGTATATTCCTAAATATATCTATAGGATCACTTCCAGCCTAGGCAGAAGACTAGATTTCTTTTACATGGAACCTCAGAGTAGCAGACATACGGTATTTATTACCCATGACTCATATGGCACCAGGTGTAATCACTGAGATTGAAGGTTGGTCCTCCTCTTCTCTATTAATTTCTACATTTGTTTACTGATCAACTCATCATTTCACTACTAAGACTTAAATAACTACATATCACAAAAACTTAAGAACAAGATATATTTTATAGCTATCTAAAGGATCATTTGCCACACTGGTTATATCTCTTTCATTAATCATTTTTAATTTTATAAATATTAGTTCATCAATATGTTTCATGGCGATGCCATATTTGTCACTGGGCCATGGTTGGCCTTCTCGGATTATACGCAATCCCTTTTTAACAGTACGGTGAGTTCCCGCCCAAACCCCGCCGGGAACCTTGACTATACTCACGTTGGTCTCTACGCTCCCAATACATAGTCGCAATCACAGAGCTCGTGACCGTAGAGGAGAGCTTAAAGCAGTTTGGGAGCATCCATTCTCAGAGTACAGAGAAGAAAAGATCACACAAAGATTGAAGTATTCTGTCCATTCATCCTTGCATTTCTCCTTTCATTTTTATTAGTCATTAAGTATGCATTAATATTTGTGGGTTTTTTTTCTTCTTCAAAAAAAAAATTGAACATGGCCCTGACCGAACAAGGCAGAGGCCATTATTTTTACTTTATATCATCCTCAGGCAAAGAAGTAACACCTTTGAGGTATTGTTTCTTAATGGACTTCAGCGTTTCTAATATATATTAATAGTGTTTTTTGTCACACCATATATTTTCATAACTGGACAATGTTTTGCCTTCTTTATCTTTATATATATATATTTGTTTACTGATTCATTGATCCAATTATAAAAATAAAATGAAAATGCATGAACGTGAAGTCCAAGAACAAAAATCCTTGAATATCCCTAACATCTGTCCGTAGGATCAGAAGGTATAGACTAGACTATCTATTGTGCCGGACCTCAGACTTCCAGAGCTGTATTCATCGTCCCTGACTCGTACGCCGTCAGTTGTCATCACAGGCCCAAGACTGACTCTCTCTCTCTTCATTCATCCTCACATTTATTTATTGAAATAAATCATCAATTGGTAAATAACCCTATAATAATAAAATAACTATGTATGCACAGGAAAAACTTAAGAATAAATTCATTCTTAAGTAATGGCTACAAAGTTGAAGAATTTTGACTACTACTCACATGAGTCCTTGTGCTAACATACAGGGGCAGCACAGAGTCGTGGCCACGGCTCGGCGCTGAAAGCAGACTGCGACACTCATTCTGAGGAGTGCAAAGCAGACCAGGTGAGAAAAATTGGTAGTTCGTCTTCAGTAGGCCTTTAGGACCCTTCCATTGGCACAATAATTTAAGTATTTCTTAATCTGTGATAATATTCATATATTTTTTCCTTAATAAAATTAACAACCTCAAACTTGAACTGACCCAGAATAATAATTTTGACTATTTCTTATATAAAGTGTCTTCAACACTCTTAGACAAACAGGTAATATATGCTTGATTCATAGATTTCTTAAGACTTCAGTGTTTTCCGTTTATATTAATAGTATTTCTTGTCTAACCATGCATATTCATAGTTGGACAATGCTTTACCCTCTTTTTAAAATTTATTTCTATACTTATTGGTTCTGTCATTGATCCATGTATAATAATTAAATCAAAATGCATTGGCAAGATCCTTGTCATGAGACTTAAGAATTACTTACCTCAGCCTACTCACTCCATACCCAAATAGGTAACCACCAAAACCTTCATGCGTGGGGATGATGGAATCAGCCCTCGTACCTCCACTCTGTGAATTACAAAGCACATGTTAGAAAGAATGAAACCACGGAGATTTTTTTTCTTTGTATGGAGGCCAGGTGTTACTGGGTTAACTGAAATCCTCAAGGGGGAACAGAGTTTGAGCACTGGTTTATGATCGGCCTCGGACTAGCTCAAAGATAATTTTAATAGACTAATAAGTCCAATTAACTCCACCACCCAAGACAAGAAAAAGAACTATAGCTAATATACATAATGTCTCCATGCCCCTCCCCATGCAGGTAACAATAATTTAAGTCAACTTTTAAATGGAGTACATTTAAATAGAATTATTAGTAATCTAAATGATTGTTTCGTAGAACAGTCTCATCCATGGTCTACGGTTTGCCTTGCTTATGAATGTGTAAGTATGTATACCTCTGTAGGTATGCATTTGTGTCTGCACTTCCTCGTGGATTAATTTAATCATCTATTCACATTTCTAAACAAAATGAACAGGGTAAACAAACCAGCAACTCGGAACTAGAATATAAGATATACCTGTCTACACGTACAATACTCCACGTGGACAGAGCCTGGGTCTGTTTCTGTATCTGGACAGTAGTTATATAGAACTAGAACCTGTGCTTCTTAATGGTCATGGTTTGGCCCTCTTTTGTTTAGTTAGTGGGCTAATCTTTTATTTATTTAATAGCTTTTTACTTTGTTTTTTTAATAAAATGAAAAACTACCAATTCACCTTATAACCAGAACAAGCACATTGACTATGACAAAAATCTGTCTACATGCTCCTCATCCAAAGTGTAACATGCTCCATCCATTTTTAGTGGACCTCATTTCTTCAGAAATATTTGTAAAATAACTACTTTTTCAATATGTTCTCCTCTAATAGATTCGTTGCTTCTTTCTTTTATATATTATTGTCTTGATTCAATCATTGGTGCACTTAGGGAGGGGGTAGATGTCGGGAGATTACATCATAGTTACAATGTAGGCCATTTTGGTGAGGGATACCCCAAAGTCCTGATATCACCATGATGCAATCTATGCATGTAACAAAATTACATTTGTACTCCTTAAATTTACACAAATGTTTAAAAACTTTAAACCTTCCATGAGTACTACTATGTCTGTCTACAGGCTCACAAGAATAGACCATCTTTCTTGGAAATGGATGTTGCTGGTGCGTATTTGGAATAATCATAACCCTTGACTCACACCACCAAAAGCCCATCATTGGTCCCAGTTTAGTATTTGTCATCATTAATTATACATTTGCTCATGTTTCAATGATTAAATGAATAATATAATCAATACTTAAGAATCACAAAAACCCAATAACAAAAAACTAGACTATCCTAATACCTTTCCATAGATCATTTCTTACAGAGGAAACCAGATAGTTCCCTATAATAGATTCAGTTTTGCAGATTAGTAGATTAATAATCATCCCGGATTCATACAGATCCCATATTCCTAATTGGTTAAGGCTGGATCATTTGCCATTTATTTTGTCCGTATTTTAAAGATGTAGCAATAAACAACTAACTAGGAACCCACTATTTTACCCACACTCAAAACACTAACAATATCTTACATCTTGGAATGTGACTAAACTATGCCTCTATAAATAAAGGAAGATTTAAATCAACTGTTACTCAAATAAAATTGAATAATTAATTTCTATACTAATTAACTAACTTAATAATTAACTATAAAAGTGAATAAAATGGTCTTGCTTTTTTCTCCTTAAATGACTATAGGTATGTTGGATTGGTCCACACATACCTTTTCTTCATTTTATGTTTATATGTAGCCATTCATCCCTCTGCAATAATAGAGTTAATACCCACAACACATCCCCAGACCAGAAGTAACCACTTTGGCACTTACGTAGGTTTCCACAAACATTACACAAAAGACAACAACCACACCGTCCTCGCTAGAGAATGGGTGAATCCCTGTGCGTCCATTCTGTGGTGTACAAAACAAACACAAAAACAGGTCGATTAGACAGACAGGAAACCTAGATCCAAATGTTTTTAATTCAGTTCAAGTCAACAATAGTTCTTCAGAAATAAATATCTGTCCTAGTCATATATTTAAACTATGGGTGGCATACCTATTGATTCATTGATAAGTATTACATCCATTTATCTAACTGCTCCTTACCCAAAAGGGTCAGCTTTGATCAATTTATTTTACTAGAACTTAGTGCTTCAGAAACGTATTAGTAATGACTCTTATTGCATTACATACTCTCATATTTGGACCAAGAATAACCCATTTTGTCTTTATTTAATTTATATAGTACTTCCTTTGATTTATTCATGCACTCCTTCGCTGAAAATAATACAATCCATACTCAAATGCCCAAGAACAAAATCCTGGCATAAGCTCATTTCCCATGAAGATAATGAACAGGAATCTTTTTGCAATGGACCTCAGAGTTAGGGGTTTAATCAAAATCCTTGATTCAGACACCCCAGGGTACTCATCATCGATCCAGGATAAGCAGTCTTTTTCTTCCTTTATACCTTTGTTTATTGATTCACTCATTGATTCACTAGCAGTAATAAAATCAATACTCATGAATTTTTCTAATAGCCAAGAACAATAGCCTTGAATATAACCAAGATCTGTTTACAGGCTCTTTTCTCATAGACTAGATCTTTTCCCAATGGATCAAATTTGTTTCTGTAATGGCCCTCCGTAAGGCATGTATGGATCAATTAACATTCTTGTTGCTAGCCATTCCATTCCAACCATCTTCCGCCTCTCAGCATTTCTCCCTCACGGAGGAGCTGTGTAGCAGGACTTTGCATGCAATTTAAATGTACTATAACTGCATTCTCCAGTGTGGTCACTCAGTACTGGAAATGAGGCTACTGTAACTAAGAATTGAATTTAAAAATTCACTTCCCTTTAATTATTTTAAATATAAATAGTCACATGCAGATAGGGGCAACCACATTGGACAGTGCAGTGCTTATTTTATTACTGAATAAATCTTAAATGTAGTAAAAATAAGATGAATTGTTAATCAGCTATGAAAATGAATGTCTTCCATCTTATTTTTAACCATAATTGTGCTTAATTGGATTAGCCATAATTTTTATTTTGTGACACGTTCATATCATTGGTCTATATAAGACTTACTTTAAATAATTCAAAGAACACTAAAAAAATTGACCCCAATTGACAAGATTTTTTACTGTGATTTACTTTTTACTTAAGTCTTTAGGTTTCTTACCCATAAAGGGACCAGCCAAGATCTTCATCAGCAGAAACTGATTAAATCAGCCATGGTCTTTGGTCTGTGGAGTCAAATATCAATGTTCAAAAGAATGAACAATACAGATTGACACTGATTTTAAAAACATTAGTTGTGCAGTATTAAATTAATCATAAAGTTGATTCAAGTCTCATTTTTGTCACTGATCCAAGAACATCACCTATTTTGATTTATTAATTCAACTATTAATTTTAAATAATGTGGCCGGGCGCGGTGGCTCACGCCTGTAATCCTAGCACTCTGGGAGGCCGAGGTGGGCGGATCATTTGAGCTCAGGAGTTCGAAACCAGCCTGAGCAAGAGCGAGACCCCATCTCTACTAAAAAATAGAAAGAAATTAATTGGCCAGGTAAAATATAGAAAAAAAAATTAGCCGGGCATGGTGGCACATGCCTGTAGTCCCAGCTACTTGGGAGGCTGAGGCAGAAGGATCGCCTGAGCCCAGGAGTTTGAGGTTGCTGTGAGCGAGGCTGACGCCACGGCACTCTAGCCGGGGCAACAGAGTGAGACTCTGTCTCAAAAAAAAAAAAAAAAAAAAAAAATTTTAAATAATGCAATAAGTACTGTTCAATTCATCACTCAAAACGAGAGCTATTACTACTTACATAGCTGTCTATACCGCTACCCACATAGGCAAGAACTTAGATAATCTTTCATTTGATGGACTTAACTCATGTAGAAATGGATAAATTTAAATTCATGACTCATGGCATATTTTCACTAGCGGTCTATGCTTGACCCTACTTATATGTTAATTTAATCATTCATTGTTTTATTTATTCATTTATGGAATGACCCATGGAATATTTGATTATACATCCACATATACAAATACACACGTGTATGCACACACATAAACCCATGAACAACACAACACAGAAATGCTATTTATGTTTAAGTACCTATATTCCCATACCCAAACTAGGAATAGGGCATCAGTAGTATAGACAATGACTAATCATTATTTTTACCTCTTACTGGGCTATGTTTTGCCCTCTTTCAAAAAATTAACCGGGATGACATATCTTATTTACATGCAACAATTCATCACTATATGGGAATTTATTAACATTAGATAATCACTTTAAATAACACTGCTGTTTCCGTATGTCCATTACGTTACCCACAGAGATTTAAAAACTAGATTTTTTTCTTGTTTTTGATAAAACTCAGTGAATAATACTTCCCTAATAATAACTTAATTATTAATAATGAGATGAATTATGCTCATTCTTATTTCCAATTAAATAGCTATTTAATCTATTATTTATTTATGTAATTTTTCCCTTCTCTAAATAAAACCAATCAGTAAACAAACACATACATCAAACAATAATATTGAGCCTTACATACATCTGTCTACATACTTCCAGAAAAGGACGGCAGCTTTTATTAATATATATCACTGGAATTCAGTGCTACAGAAATATATAACAATAATCCATGCGTCATTAGGTACTATCTTAATTGCTCCATGCCAAGCTTTCCTTATAATTACCCATTCATAGATTTCTTTATTTATTTACACATTGATTTACTTATAAAAATTCAGTTTATACCCAGAAACTATGAATACCCATGATCAAGATATCTGAATAGTCTGAACTTCTGCTACAAGCTCATTTCCACAGAAGGTAAGCGGGAGGCCACTTTATATAATGGACCTCAGAGTTGCAGATGGCTTTTATCAAAGTGTTTGACTCAGACACCCTCCAATCTCATCATTGGCCCAGGTTTGGCATTCTTTCTCCATTCAATTATACCTTCCTATTTCTACAAGTTACAAATTCCCAAGAACAATACCCTTGATCTGACTCTAATACGTCTCTGGTTTCCATTCCCACAAAGCTCTCAGACTAGACCTTAACACTGCACACCTGAAATAACAATAAACCTTGCTTTGTGGCACTACGATTGATGGAAATGGTCCACGACTGACCCACGTTCATTAAATTTGTCCAGATTTAAAGACGGTATAATGAACAACCAAAATCCACAATGGTATCCCACAACTAGAACACGGACAGTAAACGGCCTGAATCTCTACCAACGCGGAAATGCTTTAATCACCTGTGGTACAGAAACACTACGGAATATCAAACAGTTCTGAAAATTAATCAAATTCCTTCCATCTCTTTTAAAAATGAACCCCAGTTGTGCTGAAAAGGGTAATCCTACTCCTTGGCTACAACACGTTCCTACTACTGGCCCTTGCTCCCTGTTCTACTATTTCATTTTTGTGTCTACAGCCTTTTGTTCCATTCTCCAAGGATCGCACATGAAAAAACCACACAAACCCAGAGCAGAAACTCTTGTACTCACATTGCTCCTCACCCACCGAAGCAACAGCCACACTCTTCACCGCAGGGGAACGACCAAATCCCACGTGGTACGCTGCCCGCTCTGGAGGAAAAGACAGATTTCAAAAAGAATAGAAAGTGTAAATGTTTAGCAGATTTTTAAATAGAAGTTACTTCTGCAGTACTAGATTAACCATGAACAGTGGTTTGTGCCAAATTTTCATCTTCAACCCTACAGTGCTATCCTTTTCAGGTACTGACTTAGTTTTTAATATGAAATAATATCATGAAAATCTTTGAACCTACCACCCAACACAGGAAGATTGATTATTAATATCAATCTAGGTTCCCGTGGCACAAAGGGCTGATAAGTCTTCCATGGGGAAAACTTTTGCACAATAGGATGAATTTAAATTCTTGTTTTATGACATCATCCGACCAATGGGCCAAACTTTAATTCATGTATTTAATGATTCATTTATTTATTCACTTATTTAATAATTCTGAGCATAGTTTATCTACTCTTTTTTCTAAAGAAACTACAAAATGGTAGAGCCACCTGCTACCTAAAACTAAATTCTATCGCCTGCCACTGTCTATGCGAGCCTCGTCTGCGCTGACAGAATTTTCATGACGACACAGTGGTCCTCTACCAGTGCTGTCTGGCACGGCGGCCACTGGCCACAAGTGGCTTGGCACGTGGCTAGTGTGACTGAGGAACTGAACTGTTATTTTAAATTGATTTGAATTTAAATGTGAATAGCAAAGTGTGTCTCAAGAGTGGGTCTACATGACCTTTCCATATAGAAGGAAAGAACTGGGCCCTTAAAGTGGACTTCAATAGGCTAGACAGGATTAACCACGCTCCTTCATGCATTACTATACTTCTCCCTAGTACATGGTTTGCCCTCGTTTAAACAATGAATTGAGACATGAAATTATTCTTTTACTCGCTTATAATAAGAGCACCACTATTCATGAACCCTAAGAACACACGATGAAAACCTTAGAAACACTAACATGTATCTATTCACTATCACTCCCCAAAATCATCAAAAAATGCATTTGCATTTTTCTTTTTAAACAAAAATCAGTGAATACAAGAGGGTTTGTAATTATTATATTCACATTTCCAACACTCATGCTTAGATGTTTTCCTTGTTTCAACAATCTAAACATTAGTATTTGAATCTTTATTGTTAATTATATTAAATTGCTATTTATTAAAATCATCTTTTTTAAATAATCTTATATTAATGTGTTTAGCGTGATTTTTAATAAAGTTGTTATTTGATATAAATATTTATTATATTGGCTATTTTTTATATATTAAATATTATTATACTAAAAACATCACATAATTATATAAATGTTTTATCCCTTTATAAAGATAAGACATGCAACCAGAAATTCACCACTAGCACAGAACATTGAGAGCATGTCTATTTATATGATCTCCAAGGGGGAGAAGGCTTAGTCTAGTTTATTTAACTCAAAATTTCAGAAATGTGTTAACAATAATTCATTTGTTCCTGTCCTAATTGAAGGAGGTGTAGTCTTTACTTGTCTTTATTTGTACTTTTCTTTATTCATTCATTGATTTGCTTACATTAAGACAATCTATACCCACGAACAAAAAATACCAAGAACACTTTCGTTGACTGTGTCTGATTTCCTCCGTAAGCACATTTCCCACTGATGCAATGGACCTCAGAGTCACAGACAGGGTTTAATCAGAGTAGTTGATTCAGATGCCCCACGCATACTCATCATCGATCCAGACACGGTATTCTGTGCTTTCATTCAGGTATATTGTTCTTGATCTGCTCATTCATTATACTAATAGCACAACCACTGTCCATGGATTAGAAGCAAAAAAGATCCTTAAAAAATGTGAATATATCTGTATCCCATAGAACTACAGGACCTCTGTGTAATGAGCCTCAGTGTTGCAAAGATGAATTAATCCATTTCCTTGCCCCGCATGAATTCCATATTAGCCCCTGGACCATGCTTGGGCCTCTTTAACACCTATATTTTAAAGATAGTACAATAAACTACCATTTTATATCACAGCTAAGGAAAAGGCAAGATTTTCCATTTTCTTATGTCCTCCCTCAAATGGGGGAACAGTCTAAAACAATTTCAGTGGAAATCTATTTAAATCCACTGTGGCACAAAAATAAAAAAGCATATTAAGGCATGCTGAAAATGGCAGATAGGCCTTTCATCTTTTTGTCTTAATGAATTCAGTTGTGCTGAAACGGATTAATCATGATTCTTAATTCACAACACATTTCCATCCCTGCTCAATGCATGACCTTTGAACTGTTCAGGTATGTAGTCATTTATTTCTTTGAAATACTTCCATAACTACACATGATCAAGTCCCCCAAGCAAGAGGATAAACTTTGAATATTACCTGCATGGATGTCTTCTCTCCTTATCCATGGAGGTGAAAGGCAACATCTTCACCAGAAGACAATAACTCAATCGGGTAGAATGTCTTCATTCTGAAGTATATAAAGCAAATTTTAAAAACAATTAGTGTACATTTAGCTGTTTTCAATGAACCCTAGCTGTGTAGTAATCAATTAACCATAAGCCTTGGTTTGTGCCCTATCCTGAACACTTGGGAAGAGAGAGTACTACTTTCTCTTTATTAACTAACATAATTTTTTGTTTTAAAGAATATAATGAACACTGTTGAATCCAGTAAGCAACCTAGTCTGTTTAATGTTTGTTTGCTTAGATATAATTGCATAAAAAGATAACATTAATCATAAGTGTGGTTGTATAAAAGTCTCATCATTGCTCCAAGCTCTCTCTCAATTACATAATTATTCAATCAACTATTTATTTATGTAAATATATTTCCTTTTCCTTAATGAAATGATCAGTATGCAACCTGCCTCAACAGAGAACAAAAATACATTCAGTCCTGTGTACAGATGACCATATGTTCCTTGCCAAAGCGATAAGAGCCTGGACTACTAATTTATCGGGACTAAGAATCTCAAAATCGTCTTAATAATAATCCATGTTTAATTACATGCCTTAAAATATAAGTGCATGCATATCTTTCTTATTCTTCACTCATTGGCATAATTCTTTATTCATGGGCTAATTTTATTATAATAATGTAATTCATACCCTCAAACCACAAAAGCCCCTGAACAGGGTTCTGTATACTCATTCCCCATGAAGAATAATGAGGTGTCTTTTTTTATATAATGGACCTCAGAATTGCAGACGGGTTTAATCAGAATTGTTTCAGAAACCCCATGCTATTCATCATTGGCCCATGGTGGGCATTTTTTTTCATTTATTGATTGATTTACCAATTCACAAATAACACCATCACAAAAGCTCAAAAACAAGAGTGTGGAATTTTAGGCTCTTGTCAAAGGTGGTTCAGTGAAAAATAATGAAACCACCGTCTTCCATCACTTCTGAAACACTCACCAAGCACTCACCGGCAGTCTTGCAGGTGGCCCCGAAAGACCCAGCCCGTATCTCCGCCCATATGGGAATGTGCAAATCAACCACAGCGTAAAATAAAGAATAATAACAAACTGCTCTGAGAGTCAGTTAAATAACTTCCTTTAAAATTACCTCAGTTGTGCTAATTTAGGTTAAACATAGTTTGTGGCTCATAACACATTCCCATCACTGGTCCATGCTTGGAGTGTTTTATTTATTTAATGCATATAGACCTTTAGCAACCATTCAAAACAAGAACATGAAATAAGGGACTTACTTATATTAGCGTCTATGCCCCTTACTCAGGATAACACTCTTTATTGAATGATTAAATCAGCTGTCTTGTGTTCACACTAGGAAGGAAAAAGTAGATTTAAAATAGATTTAGATCTTTTTAATGGTCAAGCAGAACTAGACTAATAAAAAAAATGCTCAAAAATACAATTTTTATTAGCCCTATATTGAACTTTTAATTTTAAATAATCTAATAAATACTATTGAGTCTACTACCTAACCCAAGAATATGAACTCTGATTACAAATATATGCCTATATAAACAACTAGTAAGTAAACAGTTATATAATAGATTACTAGCTGATGCAAACACTTTCCCTTTTCTTAATTAAAAAAAAAACCAATAAACTACAAATAAAAAAAATTGTCTCTTAACTAAGATACTAATAGGCTCCATGTAAAGGAGGATTTTACTTCAGATTAATAATTACACTTGTTTTATTGCAAGCATTAATATTAATAATACTTTACTACACTCAACGAATTACACCTCGAGTAGGCCTGTTAATCTTTGCTGTATACACTTCTCTATTTATTTATGCATGATTCACTTGAAATAATATATTTCCTATCTTTGAACCACAAAAGCCCAGGAACAAGTTTATTGAATTTTCCTAACTTTTGCTAGGTAATTTCTACACAGAATATTGGCTGTTTCTCATTCAGTAACAGATCTCAGAGTAAACAGAGGGCTTAATCATGGGTGTTGATTCAGAGTCCTCCACCTATACTCATCATCGATCCGGGCTTGGCTTTCTATTTCTTCATTTGTTTCTACCTCCTTCAACTGGCTCAGCCATTCATGGTTTCACAAATGATAATTGTACGATCGATACCCTTTAATGACACAAAACTGAGAACAAAAGGCTTAAACAGAACAAAGATCTGTTCGTTGCTCCCTTTCATGCAAGAAAATATAGACTAGACCACTTGTCACGAAGAACCTCAGGGTTTAGGCGTGGGATTCATCAGCACCCTGGCTTCCTATCAGTCCCACGCTCATGATCGGCATCTACTTGGTCCTCTCCCACTTGACTTGTCTATTAATGCTGGTGTAATCGACAACCACCGGCCTCCCACCTTAGCCCACAATTGAGAAAATTGACACACGCTATATACCTCAAAAGGCTGACAACTTAAATTGTTTGTCAGTGAAGGAATATATTAAGCAACTACAGCAAAAACATCAAATGGGAATTTCAAGTACTCTGACAATACGTGAAATGCCTTCCACCTCTGAGGGTCTTCGTGGTGGTTGAATTAATCATAAATTTTTGTTCATGACAGATTCCAGTTATCGGTCCATGATTGGCATTCCTTAATTTCATGTCTTATTTAGCCATTTAGTTTATCGGGATAATTTAGCGGGCTCCGGTGCATGAACACCATCAAAGCCCAGAATGAAACATCGGCCTTGGTGCTGATGTTTACTTACGTCAGTCTTTATGCGCCTTAGTCCAGAAGGAACAGTTATGGTCTTCATGATTAGAGGATAATAAAACCAGCTATGTGCTTTTCATTCTATAGAGAAGAAAAGCCTGTTTTTAAAAACATGTTCTCATTTTTCTAAGAAACTAAATTACTACAACCTGGAAAGGTCTATGTATGTCTTTCAAAAAAATGGAATAGCCTAGAATTTTTCTTAGAACATCTATCATGGAAAAAAAAACATTAATCAATATTCTCATATCATAACATTTGTTCCTAATTGGCCCATGGTTTGCTGACTTTCAAAAATAAATTGAGACATAAAAGCATGCCTTCTTTCTCATATAAACAGACATCAGTATTTGTGCTCTCATAGCACTGGACAAGAACATTGAAAAATATTTGTATCTGTCCATAGTCATTGTCCTCAGGAATAACAGACTTGCTTCTTTTTTTATTATTTTCATAAAAATCAGTTAAATCAAAAATAAGATTTTATTAATATTCTCATCATTGATCTCTGCTAGGCTCTAAATTATATGGTTATTTAAACAACTATTTATATAAGTAAATACATTTCATTATCTTTTTTTTTTTTAATTGCAGAATGTTACAGGGACACACACAATTTGGTCACATAAATTGCCTTTGCACCGCCCGAGTCAAAGCTACAAGCATGCCCATCCCCCAGATAGCACGCACCACGCTCATTAAGTGTGAATTTACCCATCACTTCCCTCACCCTCCCACCCGCCTGATCCCCAATGAATGTTACTTCCATATTTTGTATCATTTTCTTAATAAAATATTAATAATCAGTCAGCAACCCACCACCAACACAGAACAAAAATTTTGACTCTCATGTACAAATGACCGTATATCCCTTACTAGATTAGTAAGAGCCTGGATGATGAATTTATTGGGAGTCTCAGATAAGTGTTAATATAATCCATGTTTCATTACATTCCTTAATAAGTATATGATTTACCCTTTTTTTTCACTCATCGATACTTTTTTATTTATGGTTTGATTTTATGATAAAAATACAATTCATTCCCAAGAACCAGAAAAGCCCAATGACAAGGTACCATGGGCTCATTTCCCAAAAAAGGATAATTATGTGTCTCTTTGTAATGGACCTCAGAGTTACATATGAGTGTAATCAAAGATCCTGTTTCAGATACCCCATGGTACTCATCAGTGGTCCAAAAATGTTTTTCTTCCTTTATCTCTTCATTCATTTATTATTCATTGGCTCATGAATAACAATACAATCACAAAATTCCAGGAACAAGATTTCCCATTTAGTGCTTCTTTCTCCATAGACTAGATCTCCTTTCACAATGGAACTCAGAGAACATGTGTTATTAATTAACATCCATGCTTCATACCAAATCCACATTCACCATTAGTCCTTCCATGGCCTTATTTTATTCAATCTTTCCATGTTTTAAAAATGGCCCAATGAAAAGTGATAAAACCACCATGTTCCAATACTGACAGTGTCTTCCATATTCTCCCAGGCTACTACAAAGAGTTATCAGCTGGGATCATACCAATATGGAAAAGTTGAAATCGTTTGTGGTGGAAAATAAGATAGAATATTAAATACTTGTAAAAATAAATGAACTACTATCTTTTTTTAATCACCTCAGTTGTGCCAAATTATATTAAACATATTATTTGGTTCATCATACATTCCCATCACTGGTCCATTCTTGGTGATTTTTATTTCTGTTTTAGACATTGATTCCTTTGAAATACCACTAAACACTCATGAACAAAACATCCCAACCAAAGACATGACCTTAAGGTATTACTTACATTAGTCTATATGTTCTTTACCCATAAAGCTAACTATCAAGATTTTTTTTTTCTTAGAAAATATCAGCTATCCTGTGGTCATTCTGTGAGGAAAAGGCAGATTTAGCCTAGGAGAAGAAGAAGAAATAAAAAGCATCTTAATAGAAAAGGAAGAAAGTAAAATTGTCTGTATTTGCTGGTGAAATAATCTTATGTTTAAAAAACCTAAAAGATTCTACCCCAAAAAATTGAAAACTGATAAATGAATGCAGTAAATTTGCAAGATACAAATCATCATACAAAAATCAATAGTGATTCCATATGCTAATAACTAACTGATAAAGATATTAAGAAAATAATCACATTTACAATAGCAACAAAAAACAATAAAACACTTTGATGTAAATTTGACCAAGGAAGTGAAAGACCTGTATAGTGAAAAATATAAAACACTGATGAAAGAAATTGAAGAAAACACAAACAAATGGAAAAATATCCTGTGTTTGTGGATTGGAAGAATTAGTATTGTTAAAAAGTCTGAACTACCCAAATCCATTGACAGATTCAATACAATCCCTATCAAAATTCCAAGGTCATTGTTCACAGAAATAAACAATCCTTAAATTCATAGAGAACCACAAAAGACCCTGAATAGCCAAAAAAATCTTGAACAAAAAGAACAAAGCTGAAGGCATCACACTTCCTGATTTTAAAACATATTATCAAGAATTGATCATCAAAACAGCATGGTACTGACATAAAAACAGATGAATTGACCGATGGAACAGTATTAAATGCACATAAATAAAACTCACGCATTTATGGGCAATAGATTTTGGACAAAAGTGCCAAGAGCACATAATAAGGAAAGGATAGTCTTATCAATAAATGGTGCTGGGAAAACTAGTTATCCACATGTAGAAGAATGAAACTGTATCCCTATCTCACACCATATATAAAAGTCAACTCAAAATGGATTAAAGACTTCGATATAAAATCTGACTTTGTAAAGCTACTAAAAGAAAATATAGAGGACAATCTCCATTACCAATGTAAACAAAACAAAACAAAAATAAATAAACAGAATGGCAACAAGCTAAAAACCACCTGCACCCCAAAGGAAACGACAAAATGTATAGACAACTTACAGGCTAGAAGAAAATATCTACAAATCATACATTCTATAAGGGGCTAATATCCAAAATATGTAAAGAACTCTCAGAACTCAATCACAATAAAATAACCCAATTTAAAAATAGGCAAAGGACAGGCCAGGCACGGTGGCTCACACCTGTAATCCTAGCACTCTGGGAGGCCGAGGCGGGTGGATCGCTCAAGGTCAGGAGTTCAAAACCAGCCTGAGCAAGAGCGAGACCCTGTCTCTACTAAAAATAGAAAGAAATTAATTGGCCAACTAAAAATATATAGAAAAAAAAAATTAGCCGGGCATGGTGGCGCATGCCTGTAGTCCCAGCTACTCGGGAGGCTGAGGCCCAGGAGTTTGAGGTTGCTGTGAGCTAGACTGTCGCTACGGCACTCACTCTAGCCTGGGCAACAGAGTGAGACTCTGTCTCAAAAAAAAAAAAAAAAATAGGCAAAGGACTTGAACAGATATTTCTCCAAAGAAGATACACAAATGGCCAAAGGTTATATGAAAAAAAATCTCAACACCACTAATTATTAGAGAAATGCAAATTAAAACCACAATGAGATATCATTTCACATCTGTTAGAATGGCTTTTTTCAAAAAAAAAAAGATAACAAGTGTTGATGAGGATGCAGAGAAAAGGAAACTCTTCTTCTACATTGTTGGGAATGTAAATTAGTACAGCCATTATGAAAAAAAAGTATTCAGGTTTCTCAAAGAACTAAAAATTAAGCTACCATATCACCCAGCAATCCCAATTCTGGGTATATCTCCAAAGAAATTTAAACCAAAATGTTGAAGGGATATCTGCACCTCTATGTTCACCACAGCACTATTCACAATAACCAAGGTAAGGAATTAACTTAAGGTCATCAATGCATGAATGAATAAAGAAAAAGTGGAATATACACACAATAACCTTTAGAAAAAAGAAGGAAATCCTGACATTTGTGACAACCTGAGGACATTATGCTAAAGTGAAATAAGCCAGGCACAGAAAGACAAATACCACAAGACGTCGTTTAATGTGCAATCTAAAAACATAGAACTCAAAGCAGTGGAGAGAAGGATGATGATGACCAGAGGCCCAGGTGGGGCTACAGGAGGGAATGGAGACTTGTTGGTCACACTGTACAAAGTTTCAGACATGCAGGAGGAATGAGTTTTGAGATCTATTATTGTAAAGCAGGGCAACTACAGTCAATGATAACGTGTTATATACTTCCAGGTAACTGAGAGTAAATTTCAAATGTCTCACATTAAAAATGGTAGTTAAATGAGGTGATAGATGTGTTAATTAGCTTGGTGTAATCATTTAACATTGATATATATCCATACATCAAAACATCACATGGTACCCCATAGATATATATATATATATATAATCATGATTTGGCTATTTCAAATATTAACTTTAAAAAAGAAATGAAGAAAGATATAAAATCAATAATTTAAGTTTCCATCTTAGGAAACTAGACAAAAAGAGCAAATTAAGTCCAAAGTCAGCAGAAGAGAAAAATAACAAAAATTAGAACAGAAATCAATGAGACTGGAAACAGGAAATCAATAGAGGAAAGTAACAAAAAAATGGGTTCTATGAAAAGTTCAATAAAATCAAAAGGCTTCTAGGTAGCCAACTAAGAAAAAGAACATAGATGATATCCATTGCTCGTATCAGAAATGAAGGAAGGGACATCATTATAGATCCCACGGACACTGAATGTACGACAGAGATCACAGAGACCGTGAGGCTTCCTTAGTCAGTCTAGCATGTCAAGATGCCACATTTCAGGGTATTGGTTTCTGAGCCCCCAGGAGTATCATATATTAACCAGAAATTTCAACTCCCTATAACCCTAAACCTTAGTGAAAACCTAGGAAGTAAGAGATTTTGAATTGTTTGTCTTATATCAATTTGATAAAAACTATTTTTATAAGTTTTAAGCCCATGTTTCCCTATAACATATTGTTTTTGTTAACTAGAAATGACCCAGACATGTAATGAGTGTCTATTATTTAACAAAACTTTTAAGACTGCAAATTATATGAAAATTTTATTTATAAGCATTTATCTCATTTATCTAATTTATCTTAGCAATTTACTTACATCTGAGTTACTAAGTTATTTTCTGTTAACCATTTTTACAGCCTGTGAATATTAGATATATAACACAGACCAGAAAACAATCAAAATATAGTTTTAGGCCAGGCAGAGTGGCTCACGCCTGATCCTAGCATTCTGAAAGGCCCAGGAGGGAGGAATGCTTCAGATCAGGAGTTCAAGACCAGCCTAAGCAACAGTGAGACCCTGTGTCTACTAAAAATAGAAATATCAGCCAGGTGTGGTGGCACACACCTATAGTCCCAACTACTCTGGAGGCTGAGGCAAGAGGATCGATTAAGCCCAGGAGTTTGAGGATGCAGTGAGCTATGATGATGCCATTGCACTCTACCTGGGATGACAGAACTAGATTCTGTCTCAAAAAATATATATCTATATATATATATATATGTATAAAAATATATAGAGAGATTTAATTACTACTTTTAAATGTAAAAAAAAAACCTACCAAGAAAATAAGCAAACATTTTAGTAAGACTTGCTATTCTGAACAATGTATGATCTTTCTTCAAATTTTATCAATATATTAACAGTAGAAGTTTTAGAAAACATCTTGCTTAAATATGTTAACTTATTACATCTATAATATCAACATCCCAGAATAAAATTTATAGACACATCACCTGACTGTAGACTGAACAACACTTTAACACCAATCCTTCACATCTTAAATGATGAGACAAAGTCATAACGTGTTTTTTTACATGAAGATCAAGATAAAGTTATTTTAAAAACAATCTAAATGGTCTCAAAACTTTTCCCAACTTGAGTGTAAATTTGAACACATACAGTACTTTTAAAGAGTAAGACTGTTTTGAGATTCTTTTTGGATCCTAATAACCATTTTGTTTCTCTTAAAATAAATCACAGTGCAAAATTTTTTAATTTTAAAAATAAATGTATAACAAAGGAATACTATGAGCAATTCTACATGCACAAATTTGATAACCTAGAAAAAATGGTTATCATTTCTTGAATTTCAAGGTTATGAAAGACATAATCTGCCAAAATTTACACAATAAGAAAGACAATGTAAATAGGCCTATATTTACTTAAAGAAATTAAATCAATAATTAATAACCTTCTAAAACAGAAAGCATCAGCACAGATGGATTTACTGGTGAATTCTCCCAAACATTTAAGAAAGAAATTATGCCAATCTTACATTCTCTTTCAGAAGACAGAAACAGCGTAAACACTTCCTAACTCATTATACCAGGCCAGCATTACCCTAATAGTACAACCAGAAAAAGACATTACAAGATAAAAAACTATAAACCAGTATCTCTCATGAATATATATGCAAAAATCCTCAAAAAATATTAGCAAATCAAATCCAGCACTATATGTAAAAAAATTAAACACCACAACCAAGTAGAATTTGCCCTAGATATATAAGCCTAGTTTGACATTTGAAAATCAATTAATTTAATTCCATCACATCAGCATGCTAAAGAAGAAAAAAAAAAAAATCACATGATCATATCAGTAAATGCAGGAAGAAAGCATTTTGGCAAAGTCCAACATTGATTAATAATAATAATAATAATAAAACCTCTCACTCAGGAAAGTAGAAATAGAAGTGAATCTCCACAACTTGATAAAGAATATCTACTAAAAACCTATAGCTAACAGTATATTTAATGGCAAGAAATGCAAAGCTTTCCCATTAAGCTCAAGAACAAGGCAAGTATATTCCCTCTTACTATTGCTTTTCAACATTATCCTTGAAGTTTTAGCTAATGCTATAAGACAAGAAAATGAAATAAAAAGTATACTGACAGGGAAAGAAGAAATAATACCGTCTCTGTTTGCAGGTGACATGATTGTCTACATAAAAAATCTGAAAGCATCAACAAAAAGGCTGGTGGAACAAATGAGCAATTATAGCAAGTTTGCAGAATATAAGGCTAATAATATACAAAAGTCAATTGCTTTCCAATATGCCAGCAATGAACAAGTGGAATTTGAAATTAAAAACACAATACTATTTACATGAGCACCACCAAAAAATGAATATAGGTATAAATCTAATATATGATAATATATAATAAAACATAAATAAATAATATAAAATACATATAAATAATATATAATAAATATAAACAAATAAATCAAATATAATAAAATATAAATCATTAGGTAATATATTGGGTATAAATTAGTTAGGAGTATAACAGAAACATGTATAAGGTCTATATGAATAAAACTACAAAACTCTGATGCTAGTGATCAAAGAAGAACTAAACAAATGGAGAGATATTCCATGTTCATGGATAGAAAGACTCAACATTGTTAAGATGTCAGTTCTTCCCAACTTGATCTATAGATTCAATGCAATCCCAGTACAAGTCCCAGCAAGTTATTTTGTAATGTGAATACACATTATCCTAAAGTTTACATGGTGAGATGAAAGATCCAGAATAGCCAACACAACATGGCAAGAGAACAAAGTTGGGGGACTGGCATTTCCCGTATTCAAGATATAAAGCTACAGCAGCAGGAAATGTGGTATTGGCAAAAGAACAGACAAATAAATCAATGGAACAGAATAAAGAGGCGAGAAATAGACCCACATAAATATAATCAACTGCTCTCTGACAAAGACGCAAAGGCATTGCAATGGAGCAATTGGTGCTGAAACAACTGGATACTCACATGCAAATAAGTGAATCCAGACACAGACTTTACACACTCTACAAAAATTAACTCAAGAAGAATCATAGACCTCAATGTAAAACCCCTACAAGATAACACAAGAGAAAATCTAGATGATTTCGGATGCCTGGGATTTGGCAATGGATTTTTAGATCCAACATCAAAGGCATAATCCATGCAATAAAGAATTGATAAGCTGGACATTATTACAATTAAAAGTTTCCGCTCTGTGAAGAATCTATCAAGAGAATGAAAAGACAAGCCATAGATTGGAAACAAAATATTGGCAAGAGACATACCTGATAAACTACTATTATACAAAATCTACAAAGTACTCTTAAAACTCCATGGTAAGAAAACAAGTCAGATTAAAAAATAGGCCAAAGACTTTAACAAACACTCGACCGACAAAGATATATGGATGTAAAATAATCATCTAAAAAGATGCTCCATATCATATGTTATCAGGGAAATGCAAATTAAAACAATGAGATACCATCACATGCCTATTAGATTGACCGCAATCTGGAACACTGACAATACCAAATGTTGGCAAGGATATGGAGCAACTGGAACTCTCATTCCTTGCTAGCGGAAAAGCAAAATGATCCGGCCACTTTGGAAGACAGTTTGGCAGTTTCTTCCAGAACTAAACATATACTAACCAAACAACCTAGCAATTGTGCTCCTTGGTATTTACCCAAAGGTAGCTGAAACTTATGACCACACAAAAACTGGCACGCTCATGTTTATAGCAGTTTTATTCAAAACTGCCAAAACATGGAAGAAACCAAGATGTTCTTCAGTAGGTGAATGGATAAATCAACTGTGGTACATCCAGAAAATGGAATATTATTTAGCACTTGAAAATATTAGCTATCAAGCTAAAGAACCTTAAATGCATAGTACTTGTAAAAGAAACCACTCTGAAAAGGCTACATATAGTATGATTACAACTACACGACATTCTAGAAAAAGCAAAACAACAAAGACAGTAAAAAGATCCGTGGCCGCCAGGGGTTAGTGGGGAGAGAGGGGTTAGTAAGTGGAGTACAGAGGATTTTTAGAACAGTGAAATATTCTGTATGACACTATAATGGTGGACACGTATCATTATAAATTTGTCCAAACCCATAGGATGGACAACACAAAGAGTGAACCCTGTTGTAAACTATGGACGTTGCATGACAATGATGTGCCGATGTAGATTCAACAATTGTAACAAGTGCACTACTCACTACTCAGTGGGGGGAGAGGAGCACATGGATAGTGAGGAGGCTATACACATGTGAAGGCAAGGATATGTGGGAAATCTCTGTACCTTCTGTTCAATTCTGTTGTGCATCGAAAACTACTCTAAAAAACAATCTTAAAAAGAAAAAAGGGAGCAGCATTTTAAAAAAACAACCAGTTACCAATCAACAACGCTGATTCTTACATAAAGCTGTATTCTTATGTTCCTTACCCAAAAGTGTAAGAGCCTTGAACCATTTTTATGGGAACTCAGCGCTTCCTTATTTCATCATATGCTCTCATAATTGATCCGATCATGGCCCTCTGAGTCTTAATTTATATACTTTATTCTTATATTTATGTAAGGATTTACTTGTAAAAAAATATAATCTGTACTCAAGAACCTCAACAGACCAAGAACAAAATCTGACTTTTCCTAACTTCTGCTGTAAGCTTATTTCCCACAGAAATAACAGGACAGTTTTCTTTTTCTAATGTATCTCAGAGCTATAGGGTTTAATCAAAATGCTTGATTCAGACACCCAGGATATTCATCACTGGCCTTGGCTTGGAACTCTTTCTTCCCTCATTTGCACCTTTGTTTAGTGATATATTCATTGATTCACTAAATAATAATAAAATCAACAGGAAAAAATTCCCAAATCCCACTAGTAAGAATCATGAAACTGCTAAGATCAACAAAGCTGATAGACTATCTCTTTTTACAATGAACCCCAAAGTCAAACTCATGGATTATTAATCTCCCTGCTTCTTAGTAATCCTTCACTCATCACTGCTCCATGTTTACTCTTCATTTAATTTGCCCATATTTAATTTAATTTAATCTAATTTATTTATTTATTCTTTTAATCTTTTTTTTTTTTTT